>JAUTWO010033517.1:0-12578 GCA_033042605.1 Pleurophycus gardneri | reverse complement strand
GAAGACGTCAGTCCACTCAAGCTGTGCACGGATACTATAAACTTCTTAGAGGGGGACAAAATCTGACTGTAATCTTAAGAGAGGGACAAACACAAACACAAACACTTAACACAAATAAACAAACAAATAAACAAACCAACAAACAAACACACAAACTAGCCGCTATATGACGTCAAACAAAATATATTGTATGCATGCTATAGGCGAAGGGGCGGTGTTTAAATGTGAAATTAACTGTGTAGCGAGAGGAGCTCTTTTTGTTACATGCAGTGTGTGATACTTGTTTTCGACTTGCTGTCGGTGAGGGTGGGGGAAGGGGGGGGGCGGGGTTGGTTTCGGTTTTGTATGGTAGGACGTAATGAGCATTAGTCAATGGTGTTTTAGGGGCACACGCTGATGAGTTTATTGATTTGTACCATGAATGTTGTCTTACCTGTAATGTGTTATCGGTTTCGACGTACTGACGGTGAGGGCAAGAGGGGGGCGGGGATATTAGTCAACGGTTGTTAAAACTTTTAATTTAATACAAAAAAAACACCTGAACAACTGATCTTACGTCACGCCAATATTCTTAAATGTCTCCAACAATTTGAAAGGGCATAGCAGAGCTTACCCGGGTGGGTCGAAATCTAAACAGCCGACGTCTTCAGACAAGCTTACTTTCGTAAGTTGCCGTCAACCAACCAAGTTACAGGGTCACTCAGGCTACCACGTGGGGCCGTCTCTGAGCGCTTGATGTTTTTATAAAAAATTAAAATACACTCCAGCTGTGAGATCTAGGATTTCGTCGAAACTCACCTTTGCAAGCTGTGTGTGATACTCCGATCGCGCGTATTACGGGTTGTTAATTTTCCTCATGAAGGTTCTAGGTCGGCGACTCCCCTTAGTGTTAGTTACCACCAGGGTCACTTTTGTATAGTCTGCTGTCGAATTGCGTTCTTCCCCGTAAGCCTCTTGTGGGGCTCCTTCATATCAGAGGGTCGGTAGTGCAATACCAGGTATCGTATATCACAGCATACCTCGAGCCGAAACGTGGATTATATCGCGAAGTGGATCGATATCGTACATTTTCCTGTAATATCCTCATATGCACTACAGACAACTTGCTATTAATAGTTGCTTGCTTGCAGGGTTACAAGGGGAGAAACACATATTGCAGTACAAAGTTTCACATAGTATAACAATGTTTTTCGGCCGATGCAACTCGCTCAATAAAGAGACCCCAAGACCTTAGCACATTTGTGTCTGCCAGTGGGCATTGGAAGGACGGGTTTTGTGTGTAGTCTGGACTGTGTGGACAAAGACGTACGCACAGAGCGACTACAGCGAAAATACACACATACTGCTCGCGTAACTCAGTAAAGAAAGGTAGTATAAATATATTTTTTGCCTGTCCACCCCTTGCTCTACATCCTCTCAAACCCTATTATCACATATCTCGTGACTTCACCCAACCAGTAACCTTATCAAGGACATGCATGGTGCCTGAACAAGTCGGCGTGCAATAACACGCATGATTAGTTCCTTGAGAACGCCTTGAGAAAGCCTGGTGCTCTCAAGGTCTCCCGAGCGGATATTCGAAAAGTGTGCATGTGTCCGCCTTGCCCACAAGAGGGGTAAACCATATATTTTTTTTAATTCTCGAAATCCCTTGTCCGACCCCCCCCGCAAAGAACCAACAGACCCTCTCCATTCACCAGCTAACGGGCGCTCACAAAGTTTCAACTAATTTGGGGCCGCCAGTCTCGAGCTGTGCTGGGCTTGGCTCCGCGTGACCCTTTGCAGGTTCGGCGAGAGATCCACACACACAAACAGTGTATCATATACCTGGTGATTCGTGACACGCGGCATCGAACACAACAGCTGCGCTTCGTAGTGTCTTGTGTCCCTCCCTCCCTCCCTCCCTCCCTCCCTGCGCTTATCCTTCCTTCCTTCGTTCGGTCCTAATGCATGGCCAAATCCGCTTGTACCACAATATCCGTAAATATAACAACCGTATGTATCCTCACAGCAGTAGTACAATATGGCAGTTACATTTACGTTCATAGTTGTACTGCTTTCCTGCATGAAGCTTCTTCTCGAAAACAACCATTGTGTTTACCCAGATGCGACCCGGGGTGCCTTTATAATTGCTGTGTCCACTGTAAGGGACGACGGCCCTTAAAGTCGGGGATACAATGAACAAATAATACCCCATTTAAATGACGAGCTACTGAACAAAACGTAGGTGTGGGTAGTATACGAGCTGTGCAGTACAGTGTTTTTCTCTTCTAAGGGACCCCTCGATAAAGGAAAAACAGTGTATAAGGGACCTTGAACTTCTGCGTACCGTTTTGCCGCTCCGGCTCCTCTGTGCAGAAGAAAAGCAAAAAAACTCTGTAGATCCATGGGCAAGAACGCAGCAACCAAGCTGATGGCCACCTAGCCGACGTCGGGGCAGCACCCTGACGGGGTCCCGAATGCAACTACTACTACACACAACTATCATACGTACAGTAGTACCGGCCCTCTGACAACAAATGAGGATGTTGGTCC
This sequence comes from Pleurophycus gardneri, assembly GCA_033042605.1. Classification (NCBI taxonomy): domain Eukaryota; class Phaeophyceae; order Laminariales; family Alariaceae; genus Pleurophycus; species Pleurophycus gardneri. The sequence continues at coordinate 10,043 of JAUTWO010033517.1, read as the reverse complement.
ATCGCCGCTTAGGTGGTGATATCTGCTTTGTTGCTGTCTGACTATTTGTTTGACTCTTAGTTTCCTCCCCCCCTCCCCCTCTCTCGTTCCCTCTCTGCCTCTTCTCTCTGAGCCCAAACCTTCGCAACAACACATCCACAAACTTTCCGGCACACGCACTAATAATATGTACTCTTTCTTGTTCCTTGACTTGTTCAAACAGTTTTTCAGTACATAGTAGATACTCGTAGTCCATTGTACGTGAGCCAGAAAAGGTAAAACAAATACCAGGTATAAGGTACGTATCTTGAATTTGTGCGAACCGTTGTTTTCCCCATTTTAAGGGACCTCGCCCCTTATAGTGGACGCAACATTCAATATGGGACCCCATACTCGTGGTTTGCTTCTCTTGTTTTGTTCTTCCGCTTTCTGACACGGTGAGATTATTCCTGTTTTTTTTCTCATATGGTCCCCTGCGGCTCGTTGTTTGCTTCTCTTGTTGTTCTTCCGCTTTCTGACACGGTGATAATATTTTAACTACAAGTTTGTGTTGATCTGTTCAGGGGACCTCGTCCCTTATAGGGGACGCAACAACGAATAAGTTAACATTTTTCGATTTTATTTTTGCTCATCCCATCCATTATCTTCTTCGCTCTTCTTTTTCTCTCTCCTTACTTCTCGTAACTCAGATTGGTGGTCATATAGCAGGCTCTTCTCCCCCCTCCCCACTACGGTTCGTGGCTTCATTTTTATCACGAGAACAATTCAGCCCTTTCTTCCCTCGTTGATTCGCATCGAATTGCGCCTACCCACGCTGCTATGCGCTCTCAGCAGTTGATTCTTTTGATTATTTATTTCTGCAAAAAAACTCAAAAGTCCGACCCAATACTATCTATAGTAGCATTCGAGGGTAACCGCTAGACCACCGGGGCGACATTGAACTGACCCGAATAAGAAATCCAGAACAAGTGTGTGTGGGTGTGTGCTCTTCACATTAAACTGACTTTTCCACCCATCAACATCCAACACAACCAGTATCACCTGCTCTACGTTTTTTTACGGCATCGGTGAGTGTTGTCCGTACCGGCATCATCGCCCCCGTACTTACTCGATGTAATAGCAAATCTAATAACAATCTACGGTAAAAACACAGCAAAACCAAGAAGATGACACCGCCTAGTCGGGATCGAGGCAGCACCCAAAATATAGGCCCAGAATGCGACTTCTATAGGGCCAGTTTTAAGTTGCGTGGGTAGATTCTACCTACTAGTCGGCCTGGTTCCTTGCTATCTTGTCTGCTGTCTCCTTACTTTCTTCAACAGCTGTTCCATCCCCACCCAAGACCTTTGGCCTTGTGGTGGGGGCCTCTCTTAAAGCGGTCCTTCTCGTTGTTTGCTGATCTTCTTGTTCTTCCGCTTCCCGACACGCTGGGATTCTTTCAACAGGGACTTGATTTTTGTTTTTTTTATTCCGCTTTTTGAATTTTGTGTAGAACACACACCCCTTCTAAAATAAGAAATGCAGCATTAAAACCGATATTTTATCAAATAAGAAATCCGGCTCTTCTAAGTGTGCGTGTTTTTTAGCCTTCGACCTTGAAGTTAGTGTAGAACACACCCTTTCCCGAATAAGAAATCTACAACAAGAAATGAGTGTTGGTGTGTGTGTGCTCGTCACATTAAACTGATTGCTACACCCATCTACATCCAACACAACCAGTATCACCTGCTTTACTGTTTTCGACAACAGTAGTAGTGCTGTCCGTACCGGCACTATCGCCCCCGTACCCAATGTAAAACCGAACCTAATAAAAAATACAGTTTAGCAAAAACACAGCAACCAAGCAGATGCCACCACCCAGTCGGCGTCGGGGGCAGCACCCAAACTGGGTCCCGAATGCAACTACTCCAGGGTTAGTTTGAAGTTGCGTAGGTTCTACCTACTACGACTGTAGCCAGCCTGGTACCTTGCTGCCCTGTCTACCGTCTCCTTCCTGCGTTATTCAACAGCGGTGCCTCTAGGCGTTTCTTGTTTTGTCTTGCTCTTGTTGTACAATATAAAAACAAAAAATAGAACGTAGTTTGTTATTGCACCTTTTATATATACATGTTCCGCGAGACCACATCTTCTCACGGAATTTGCAGATTTTATATCTCATATTACCACAAGGTTTTTTCGGCTGACGCCGCTCGCTCATTAAAACGATCCCAAGACCATATTTGTATATTCGTGGCTGCCGGTGGGCATAGGAAGGATGGGGTTTTGGGTGGAATGTGGACTGTGTGCACACATGCTCGCGTAACTCGGGAAAATAAGTCACTTAGTCTAGCTAGCCACCCAGGCTCCAACACCTACTGTACACCTTCTTTCACGTCCTCTAAACCCCGATTACCATCTAATACCTATCAAATGTCCACACCAAAACACCCTTCTCAAGGACAAGCATGGTGACTGAACCAGTCCACGTGCAGTAAAACGCGATGGTATACCCTGCATTCAATAATACTGCGAGCAGAGAGAATCGGAAAGGATTGAGTCCTTTTGGCTGGAAAGATTGTCAGCCTTCTGAATTCATCGAACTACAAGCGAAAACGAGATAGGAAAGGGGCGGCTATGCCAGCGTACTTTCGTCCTAAACACACCCTACGCTTCATCTCACAGAGAGACAAAACACAACCACGGAGGAGGGGGGTGTACCCGATTCATCCATAACCGTACCAGTAGTCGTATGACCATTGACCGTCGCATCCCCACAATATCGGGACTAGGTACGTCCGGTCTTCGTCGACCAGGCAGACATTTCCGCAGGGCGGCGGCTGCTATGCAGGTGTGCAGCCGTCAGGGTAATAAACCTGCACCCTGCACTGTGTCAAACACTATCGAACTTCTGTGAAAAACAGAGAGGGCGTGGGGGGGTCTCGCCATCAATGTTTACGCATCCCCTGCCGTCTAGCAACTTGTATGACGAGAAGACGGGTAAAGCGGCCACGATGCCGCCGGCGTACTCCCGATAAGAACTCCAGCCTACGTTAGCGAACAAAACATGGGGGGGAGGGGCTGAACTATGCTGGCGAACTCTTGGCATGGAAGGCCGGCAACGCTCGCCGCGATTTCCAATTGTGGGGAAAACAAAAACGGGAGCGTTTTCACAGGTGTGCTACGTATACGCAGAGGTCAACCATCATTGACACCCTTCGCACTACCAAAACTGCGAGCTCTTGTCAGCAGCTACGGAGCAGAAACTCGACTTAGAGACCCCCGTCTATATCAAAATACTGTCACACGTTTAAACAAAGCATGCACGTCGTAGCACGTATGACCACACCACTGCATCCCCCACTCCAAGTTCACACGTGCAAGACGACCACTTCCACCTCCCGGACCCGTCAGTCGAGCTACTCCGCACCACCACCCTCCCTTCCCGTCCTCAGTCTGTCCCACCAACGCGCCGTCTTGTAACGCTCAGACGACGACAAACCCCCGGCCGCTAACCCAGTCTATGCCGTTCATCTCCGACTGTATGCGGCGATACAGGATCGAATGCGATTAAAACTAGGTGTCTCGATCGGCGTTCTTGTTCGGGTTAAGCTGCCTTTTGTAAAATAAAAGCCGCACCAACGTGGGCGTGTGGTCTGTTTGCTGGCGACCGTAGCATGGTCGAAGATGCTGCTTGCATACCCGGCGCTCGACCTGAAGAAGTGACGAATTAACGCGGTTTCGGGGAGGCATGCCTTTAAAGGGAGTAATGTTTGAATGCATCACATGCATACCGATTATTTCCTTTGTAAACCAACTCGAATCGTTCACGTTCTAACGTATTGTACCACTTGAAACCCGCACGGCCTACCGCAGAAAGTTTGAATCAATGTTGGTTTTACCGCTTCACTCGTGAACCCGCGATGTGGAAACATATATACGACCAGAGCTGGCGTCGAATTCTGGCCACCCTTTCGTATCCAGCCGTTCGCCAATCGCTGTGTTGTTGCGACACAAAGCCACACTTGCCACGAGTATGATAGGGTGTGGAAAATGTTTTGCTGGTCGGTGGTACATACGAGGTACTCGGTATGTTCATAAAGCGAGTGCACCAGTACTCCCTACACCCTCGACTGCTGGGACGTGAGTGCCGTTGGCGTACTCTACGTGAAACCACTCTTAATCGCGCGGCGTTCCTTCAGAAATATGCAACTGTTCGCGGAATGAAGTACGAGACGTCATCAGGGGTGGTTTTGATGACGTCGATGACTTAACCAAATAGGTTAAGTATGTATACTTCGTATATAGCGTGAGCTTCCCAACGCCGAACCTCGTTGCAACAACTCGATGGCAATATCTCGCGTGCATTCGTACGGCTGTCGACAGGCGGACTCAATATCGGTAGCCCCATACTTCATACAGCTGCAACTTCTATCCTAAAGCTGTAGTAGGTGGTACACATAAACTTCAATTTCTGCTGAAGGACTGCCGGGCAGCTGTTTCAAGTGTTGTGCATAACACACGCAATTTTAAAGAGGGCAACACGAACGGTAAGCTGAGATTAGCGGGAAGGGTAGAGACCGGGGAGCCGTTACACTGTGCTGACGTTAGTGTAGAACGCACCCTCTCCCAAGTAAGAAACCCAGCCAGGGTCAATATTTATTATTTATGTTTCATTATCTTTGGTGTACTGTACTGCCGTTGTGCTACTGCATTACTGGTGCCGTAAACTTCTGCTGTGCGTATCGGAACCACTGCTTGCTACAGCTGCGTGGCGCGAGGTCCAACTACTAGACTTACAACTAACTGTTCGAAACCGCTGAATACCTGCTTCGGCATACTACCTATGTAGACAATATATGCACTGGAACCACGGCCACTGTGCTCAGCAGCAGCTGCGCAACGCGAGGTCCGACTGACGAGGAGCCGTGGACGTGCCCCAGGGCATGAGAAGGATGGGCTGCATATGATATCATAGGATGATGTTGCAAGCCGTACAGGATACCAGGCATAAATATACGTACTACTGCGCTGCATAGTAATATATACAAGTTCCGCTAGAGGAGATGCCTTCCACTCGAGTGAGCAAGTTCGGGTACCTGGGTAAGCAGAAACCCAACGGTGTCGCCAACGCGCTATGAGATGCAAAAACTCGATAACACGTTGTGAGAGACGAATTCACAGTCACATCGATATATCCCCGCCAGTACTCGGTTTTTCGAGAGCCAGACGCAGGTCAGCAGCACCACGAAACCCTCCTCAGTCATCCGGAAAGTTCCGCAGCAAGACCTGCTCCGACAGATGTCGTGTCTCGGTTTTCCCCATGAGACACGAGGTGCCTCAGACAGGAGCGGCCGTGCCTTCGCGGCACTGGTTGTAGCTCTTCCTGTCTGATCGAGCTAGCCTTCTATCGCATCAACCAGCACCTGTATCATTTCTCTGCGTCTGACGTCGGGAAAGGTGTAGAGCTGAATAGTTGCCTCGTCTGACTCAATGACGAGTCCTCCTGAGACGCAGACCGCTTAATTCCAACGCCCAATAGTCATATCGTCCATTGCGTTGGATCTCCTTCGCCAACGCCTGAAGTCGCGTTCTGGTCCCGGCGTTGAACCACGGTGCGCGCCGTGTCCTCTGGCGTGAAAATCGTGAAATATGGACAGGGATTTCCAAATTTTGGAATTCGAAGCCTTCGTGATTTTTCAGGGGGTGTTAAATTTCCAAAACCTTATCAGAACGCCTCCGTATTTCGATACCAAAGTAAATAATTTGGAAGTTTTTGAAACACAAATCTTAGATACGAACGACCCTAATACTAGGGGCTACAAAAGGCTTTCCGGCGGAATAATCATCCTGAGGGGGGTGACGCAAGCAATTATAATTTGGTATGCACCAGCGAACATTGTGTAATAGAAGTTTAGGATGAGCGTTATCTTTTGGATTGGATCCTGAAATTTTGGAAAACGTCATATATTTCCCCGAACAACCAAAAACGCTCGAAATTGTTCTTAAATCTGTTGGTGGTGCCAATTTTGAGCGCATCACCAAAAATGAAGGATTTTCACGGAATATTGAGGGTCCTAGTACAAAAAACAGTTTTCGGACATTTCCACCCACACGCGTTTGCACGGAAATGTCGAAATTACGGTTTCAGCTCTAGGACCCTGAGAATTCGGTAAAACTCCTTCATTTTTTGTGGCGTGCTCGTATTAATAGTTGGTACCACGAACGTTCCGAAGAAAAGTTGGTTGACTTCGTTTTGTTTTGCGGAAGATATGGCGATTCCTAATTTTCAGGATATCATCCTAAAGATAACGCTCGTCCAAAACTTCTATTACACAATATTAGCGGTAATCAGCAGCAGCAGAGCAGCAACATAACGCAATGCAGCAGCAGCATCATCGACAGCAGCAAATACAGTATATTATGATCACCCAAAACAGAGGAGGAGGAGAGGTCCCGGATAAGGCGTTTACACGAAGAAGGAATGTAAGATAAACGTTTACTACATACTATATCTGTTATTTTCCGCTGGCACTACCGTACTAATACTTGGTATTATAAGGTATGTGACGGTGTATACCACCCGGGACGTTGTATATCCCATCCCTGGAGTATACCCCCGGGTCATGAAAAGTTTGTAATCCGAAAAAAAATCAAAAACATTATCACCCGGGTACGTTCTATACCACACCCCTTGCGGTGTCGTGCCTACGTATATATCACCTTCCGTTACACACAGTGGTTGACTATACGTCCGCAGCTGTTGTTTTTACTTATTTTTTGATAATCGGTATGACACCCCCAAGATATCTGCTCCCCCGAAATGCAGGACAGGCACGGCAACAACCTTCCTTCCGACCTTTCGGGTCAATTTCAATCTCGCATGTCGGCCCAGACCAAGATGACCCTTTACACTATACCTAATGCTAGAGGGGTGCTACGATAATACAGAGGTATAAATACTACTTAATACCACCATGGTACCTGGTACTAAATACTACTTTTTGGCTGAATGACGGGGCTCCTCAACCAAAAATCATTGTTGTTTTGCAACATGTTTCGTTGTATGCCGAGGACATATGAGATTCTTCATCGGGGAGCACTGATATTTTTCTCGAAATCAGTCTCTTGGGTGAGGTACAGAGATCCTCAAGTGAGGAGCCTCATAACCAAAATGAATGGTAAACCTCCTCTACCACCGTACGTAGCATGCGTGGCTAAACCCAACCCCAATCCTTTTGGGGGGGGCTCTTGGTCGGCAGGGGCTGGCGCGCGACTCCGGAGCGGGCTTGTTGTGGGGCCGTTCCTAATGACTAATGACTAATGACTGTTGTCACACCCCCTTTCAGGACAATAGAGTATCATAGGGTACCATAGAGTATCATAATAGAGTATCATAGAGTATCATAGAGTATCATAGAGTATCATAGAGTATGTCATCTCGCTCGGTATTATTGAGTTGTATCAAATTCAAAACGACCACCCAATGTATCACCGGGGGAGACACCCCTGGAATATACCACACCAGGTGATGAGTTGTTTGGAGACGCAAACGTTACCACCGGGAGTAGTGTGGTATACACTATACGACTGTTGTGCAAAGTTTCGGCGGGAGCCACGTGTTCGTGCGTCGTGCGCACGAGTACTACTACTGCTGTAAATACATCGCAACAGTAATGTAGTTTCCTTGTATAAGGCCGGTGTGTGCCAGGCCTATACACCGGCAGTATAGCATCTCAGCTCCGAGTCTCGTCGTTCGGTTTTGCCATAGTGCCGAGCTTTGAGTGGGAATATGCCGACCGCCATGCCATATTCGTGCTGATTCGGCCTGATCACGAGTTGGGTGGTTTTTCCATAATAATAGCGATACCACTGACGTGTGCTGCGATAGAGGTCGTACTTCCAAGTAGCACCTACCTTTACTTTATGCTAACATACTTTCGGAATAACTGGGCTCCTTAGCCCAAAGTCGTCGGCATGTCTCTTTTTGTTTTGCAACCTGAATTGTTGTATACCTACGCCATGGGTTTGTTCACCGGGTTGCATTTTCAATCTACTCAAAATCAGTTTTAGGGTCGAGTATAGAGCTCCTCGAGTGAGAAGCCTCAGAACAACAAAAACAAGAGTAGTAGTAGTTGTTGATTATACAGCATTAATCAGTTGTACTCGAACCGTAGTTCAGTTTCGACGAGTGCACAGAGCACCGCACAGAAGTGCCACCTAGAAGAGGTACATACGCAGTAGTACTAGTACTTACGGATTTGTACCGCTGTTTGTTGTTGTTTTGGCCAGAAGCTGTGTACCGCAACAGAGTACCAGGTACCAGGTAGCTCGCACTCTCGTTAGATAGCGGTTGCCCTTCGCGGGCTGCTTGTCTCTTAAGAAACTTACATCGGTTGGGTGTTCGACGGCCTTCCTGGAGAGCTGGCTCTCAGTTGGGCTGGTTTCGAAGAGCTGTCTATTAATAGAAGTCACGAAGAGTTCGCATTTAACACCGACTCCGGTTTGCAAACGTACTGGGGTTAAATTGAGGTTTTTAACCGGCAGCCCTGCCCCAATGTTGGAGCGGCCACATTTCGGATTTAACATACCAGGTATGGCCACTAAAACTATGAAACGTAGAGTATGAGGTGCAGGAATAGGACGGTGGTCATCCTGCAGGATACAACAGCAGTTGGCGATAGGGCAATAGGCTACCGGTATTTGTTGGCGTAATGTCACAGTTCCTGGACTTTAGGTTGACAGCAGAAATGGAGTCGCTATGTGACTACTGTGCACAATGAAAGGGTGCGATCGTCGCGAGGTAAACCTCATTGTGTCGAATTTATCGTATATTTTGTTTTTGAGTTGCAGATTGATGCACAGGAGATGGAAGAGGTGAGAAGAGCGAGGGAAAAAAGCAGAAGCCAGACACAGCGAAAGATGAAGTGCAGTAATTTGACGGCAACCGTAAAAGAAGCGACACGATCGTTGTAGGAAATACTAAGTTAAGTGTAAGTGAAAAATCACCAATTATGGCAAGATGTGGCGGAACTTGCTGTATTGCGCTTGTGAGTTGGCCTTGGCTTCGTACTCGTTCGTATTTTGGGTTACTTGCGATTTACAACAACGAGTAGGATCGCTGCCTCGTTGTGTATCACCGCAGAGTTTGTACTCGTATTCTAAATAGAGTAAAGTGACGCGTAGCACAGTACCCTACGAGCACTCGTACGACAAAGAATGGATGTGCCGGACATGTACAATATTGGATATTAAGAATACATGTACACCACTTACGAGAGCAAAAAGCACAGCTGAAACAGAACACAGAAATATCCAGTAAGTGGTAGGAGCAGCAAAAAGGATGCCCACAGTCAGATGCGTAGGCCAAGCTACACTGTTTGACTATTGAGGCGTACCGACCTTACGTTTAGGAACGGACTGGTGTCAACTATAGATATACATAAGATCCATCGCGAACACGGAGAGCGAACTCGAAATCTCGAATTTTCTTTTTTCGTCTCGGCCTCAGACAGGGATTCGTTGAACCCCGACATCGGGGCCGAACACTGTTATGCGGCTGCGTTTCTACTGTGCTTTCCTTCGATACTCTGCCTGTACTCATATACCATCTTAAAAAGAAATATAGTAACCGTTCGAGGAACAAATATTGATCGCAAACGTTTCTTATACTTCAGACCGCCCTATATCCTGTTTTGTTGTTCCGCACTCGAATCCCGGCAAGATCACGTGTTGCAGTTTTTAACCAACGCTTTATATTTTTCCTTCGTTTATTGTTTCTATGTGTGTCTACTCACCAAACGTAGCACTTGGTTGGATGTTTTGTTTTGGTTTCCTTCATTAGAAGAGCTTCAATGATATAATGATCTCAACTGATAGTTCTTGATGCCTGGTATATGGTTAAAAATACAAAACCAATCCATAGTAAAAAGAATAAACCTCGATTTTTGGATTCGTACGGGTTCAGTAAAACTGCTGACTGAACCGTTTTTTTTAATAAAACAATATAGTACACTCCAGCTGTGAGATCTAGGATTTCGTCGAAACTCATCTTTGCAAGCTGTGTGTGATACTCCGATCGCGCGTAT
>JAUTWO010032406.1:0-13652 GCA_033042605.1 Pleurophycus gardneri | reverse complement strand
GATAATTCGGTAACCAAGGCATGGGAAAAATATATAATGCTCGTCTCACCATGAATGGTGTCGCAATCAAGGTCAACCCGTACGTATACTATTGCTGGTATCAGGTACCAGGTACGGCCTACCGCAGCTCGTAAGCGAATATTCCACGCAATGCCACTGGTGCTGGATACCAATACCCGGTACCAGGGATGTCCTATCGATACGAATGGCAGCCAAAGTTAACCCGTGCATACGCGTATTTATTTTGCTCAGATACGCGTATTGTGTAACAGCGTAGTTTGTCACACCATGCCACTGCTGCTATATTCGTACGTGGTATACGATGACTACACAAATCCCGACCAAAGATCACAACCTGTACGCGTGCTTGTATACCTGTGTACCAAGTATAATAGCATACCAGGTAGTTTGTAGGCGGCTGTTTCACGCAATACGACTGCCGTATATCAGGTGTACCAAATAGATGCAACACAACAGCAGTCCTACCTGGTGGGGGTCAAAATCCCATACAAATACTATTAATAGTATAAACCTAAAAGGTGAGAGACAAAAGTTATGGGAGGAGGTAGACGTGTGAGCAGCAGAGACAGGACTCTCCCAAACTATCTACGTGTGTTCCCTGTAAAAGTACTTGCATACCAAGGCGGAGCAGTTCATAGGGAAACACTCCTTGCTCTGTGGGAAAGGCACGAGGTCACTGGGGATCTCCAGATGCATATCTACCACGTGGTGTCACACAGGGATCATTGATCTGACTCGTGCCACAACAAGAACGGGGGAAGGGAACGAAGAGAATTCGCTCGTACTTGTACGTGTTATATACCTACAAAGAGAGAACAACAGAGCTTGCACGTATTGTACGACATGTGATTGTACGATGCCTGTAAGAAAGAAGCGTCTGGTGCCTAGAAGAGGGGAGAAGCGTCTGCCTACGCCACTAGGCGGCTTTGTTACGCGCTACACTATGCTCTAGGCCACGCTGTAACCGTACTCGGCAGCGCAGGTTCGAAAAAATAAAAGGAGAGAGGGCAAGAAAACTAACAAAAACAAGGACAAAAATAAAAAGGTGACTCCAATGCCATATGCCTCCCAGGTAGGGATAGCTCACATGATCGTGAGAAGGTCTAGAAGAAGCGCTGCAGTCCCGAGCTTGCCAGAAAAGTCGCTAAGCGACGACGTCAGATGTGAAGTGGATGTCGAGGTGCAAGGGTAAGGGACGCAGGGGTATCTGGCAGCCGGGTAGCAGTACTCCGCTTCTTCTGGTTAAGATCTTCTTTATTGATGACGAGAGCTAAGGAAGTGCTCTGGCAGAGGAGTGAGCAGGAAGGGTGGGGGGGGGGGACTCGACACCTAACTCGTCCCACCCCGCCACAAACTCTGCTGAATTGCTACTTTCTGATGGACGCCTATAGAACCTTCCTATGTCTACCGACCGTTCTCCTGGTAATATAAGAACTCTCCTTTTATGGTCTACCTACATATAAGAACATTACTCTCGACTAACGGCCTATCCGCCTTAGGGAACATTCCTACCTAGGGGATATTTGAGTGTTACGAGATTGCTCTCTTCTACAGGCTATCTTGCTTTCATGGAATAATCCATTCTTTTGGATTATTCCTGTGGTCCTGAGACCACAAACCTGGAGACTATCTTATCGATATCTATAGCCCGTAAATACTGCACTCTATTACATTAGCCCACCCTGAATAGTCGTATATGCAGACCACAAGATGGTCGAAGGATGATGACAAAGTTCATCCCAAACGACCAGGAAAAGGTGGTCGAAGATGCGGCTATTCGAAACAACAGAAATGAGGCTATAGATTCCCCCACACCTCGTACTTAGGTCCAAAGCCACGAAGAGGGGTTGTTCACTGAAAGTAAACACTGAAGGGAAGACCAAAGCAGAAGAAGACAGAAATCAAAGCGAAGGCAAAAGGAGAAAGTATTCAAAGCGAAAGCGAAAGAAAAACAAAAAGGAAAAGGAGACTGAAGCCGAAGCGAAGGCTAAAGAAGAAGACGGAAACCGAAGTGAAGGCAAAAGAAGAACACAAAAGCATATTACTGGAGCCGTTGTGAGGAACCCAAGGAGGTACGAACGGTTTTTGTTTTTCGCCGAACCTGGTTGGCGAACTAGGAAACTCTAAAAAGGGAACACTGGCCAAAAAAAACAAAACAAATGTATACCCGGTAGGCGCCATGCGTTGTCTTGTGGCAAGGCCCTACGTGGTAAACATTACCTAAGACAAAAGGGGCACTGCTATGAGGGCTGCGCACGCTAGTGGCTGCCAGAACCGGGAGACGGGGCGACCAACGGTCCGCCTGGGAGGCCTGTTCGTGGTGTGAACTATACCAACAAACGTAGCAAGGTAGTTAACTCGACAAAAACAAACTCAAAGACGGTGTCGTCAAGAAGATCCGCAAGGAGATCGGCCTAGTGCGTGCGGTTCGAGGTGGTCGATAGCGCAGGGCTAAAACGCTAGCGTGTGTATACTCGGCCTACAGGGGCGACATCGGAGCGGTGTCGTTTGCCAGAGGACAGAGGGACGCGTAGGATACCGAAGAAAAAGAAAGAAAAAGAAGAGAAAGATAAAGCAAAATACCATCGTGACCAAGGAAACTAACTGGAAACTGAACACAGTTCAGGGAAAATCAACCATGTCAGAACCACTATGACCGATAACTCTGCGGCCTTCCGGGGCGGCAAGGCTACCGGGACCCAATTTGGCAAACATGAAAAAAAACACGGAAATCGACGGAGGTCAGGGTACGACCCAGGCTACAACACAATTTTATCTCAGCCGCAATATCGCCGAGAATTGGCGGTAGACTAGTCAAGTACAAACGCAAATGCAAATTACTATGTCACTGCGACTCGGCAGCCTGAACGAAAGGAGGCAGCACGGAGTTGTAGGCAATAGGGAAAAAAAGGGGGGGGGCGGAGCGAGACGGGTATATTTCCAGCACACCCAAAAACACTATACGGCCTCGGATCGGTAGCCGTCACGGAGTGGGGCAAGCGGAACCGGTGGCGGTAGATGGAAACAAACACACCCAAAAAGCTTGTTGCTGATGACTATTGAAGACTAACCATGAAGAACTACTCTAAGCTATTGTAGACTAACCAGAATCAAATAACCAAAACTAACCAAGGCTAACCAGGGGGGGGGGTGGAAACGGCGGGGGCTCCGCGGGACGCATCAGAGTTCCGCAGCACCCCACTTGCTAGGCTCCCATTCCCATGGCGTTGAAGGCACCACGATCCGTAGACGGCGTTCCGTGCTGTAGTGTAGCGGGCGGGCTGAAGGTCGATCTTGATCGGGCCGGGGTCGTCCAGGAACCGGATGATGTAGGAGCCGCCCGGGGAAGGCTCCGGCGGGGTTCCCGAAGAGGCGTCCGGGGGTGAGCGGTGGACAATCTTGCCCAGCCACCAGAGGCCGTCGCGTGCCTTGTACCAGACGTGTGCTCCGGAGGGGAGGATGGTGGAGCTGAAGTTGCGAAGCCAAAGGTTGCGGGAGACCAGGGTGTAGCCGGGGGCAAGGAAAATTTGGCCTTGAGATCGTGCAAGTTCGCGGTGTGCGGCGCCGATGCGCATCTGGCGGTAGAGGCGGTTCGTTTGGCGGTGCTGTGTCGGCGCTCCGGACCAGTAAAGCAGGATGTGGCGCCGGAAGTGTTGTAAATCCAGCTCGCGTTCCCAAGAGGGGCTGAGGAGTCCGGCCCAGTGGGTCTCGTACAGTACGGCGATAACACCGCCGCGGCCGCGAACGAGTTGGTGGCCGGTGATTTGCTCAACCTCGAGGCGTTCCGGTGGAGGCGTAACGTCGTCGACGGTGACGTGGTAAGGGGGGGACTTGGCGGCAGAAGCTGTGAGCACGTACGTGGTGAGGTCCGCGGGCAGGTGCTTGGGGATGTCGCTGGTGTCGTCGGGGTTCCGGCAAGGCTTGCATCTTTTGACGGAGACGCGTGGCTTGGAGTCCCGTCCCGGAAGGTCGGATGGAAGGTCGAGAAAAAGTAGCTTGTCGTGGAGGGGGCGATTGTCGGGGGTGTTGGAGGCGGGCGTTGGCCCTACGGCGAGGACCTTGAAGGGCCCGTTCCAGTTCAAGGAGAGCTTTGCCTTCAGGACGGTTGCGTCGGTGCCCTTTTTGGCGCCTTGGCGGATGGTGGAGGCGGAGTTGTAGACCCAAACCCAGCCGCCCACGGTGAAGGGGGGTGATGCTAGGAGAGCGGCCATGATGGGCGCGTTGCGGCGCTGGAGGCGCGAGACGGTGAGTCGGTGTAGTTCGCGGACGAGGGAGTAGGCGCGTCGTTGTCGGTCGGTGGCGAGGTTGATGTAGACCAGGTGGTCGCGGTCCAAGCTTTGGTGACCGCCGATGTTGTCGGGTTCGAAGACCGAAAGCGGGAGGCGAGGAAGGCGGCCCATGTGTATTTCGTTAGGCGCAAGCCCTGTGGCGGCGTTCACGGAGTTGTTGTAGGCCGACGACACGTGTGGTAGCAGCACGTCCCAGTCGGTCTGCTGTTCGTTGCCGACCATAGAGAGCATCTGGGCCAACACATGGTTGACGCGCTCGACGCCGCCGTTGGTGCAGGGGTGGTAGGCGCTGGTGTTGACCTTGTGGATACCGAGGCGGTCGTAGACGATGTTGGCAAGCTTGGAGGTAAACTGTTGTCCGTTGTCGGAGAGGAGTGTCACCGGACACCCCCAGAGAGGGATATACTCGTTAAGGAGGATGTCGGCGGTGCCGGCGGCCGTGAACTGCGCCGCGGAAACGGCAAACATATCGGCGCGGCGGCTGAAGCGGTCGGTGAAGAGGAGGATGTGGACGTTCCCGCGCGGTGTGAGCGGCAGGGGCCCGAAGTAGTCGACGCTGACGGTGATGCCAGGGCCGTTGGGCAAAGGAAGGGAAAGGATGGGCCAACGAATGGTGTGGCGGGAAGTCTTCCGCGCCTGGCATTGAAGGCAGCGGCGGATCCACCAGCGGACGGAAGCATCCATGCCAATCCACCAAAAGAAACGCGCCAGCATGCGTACCGTTCGGGTAACTCCCAGGTGTAGGGAGGTGGTGGCGTGGCATGTGTTTAGCACCCAGGGGCGCATTAACATTGGAACGTAGACGCGTGGGGAAAGGGGGGCGGGTGGTGGTAGGTTGTTCCCGGGTGTGGTTGTGGGTGGTCGTTGGACCAGGAGGGCAGTTTCGTCGTCGGTGCGGTGTAGCTTGCTTTTGGAGGCAAGAGCTAGGACGTCCGAAATTTGTGGGCGCCGGACCGAGGGGATGAAATCCAAAAGGTCGTTTGGCGTGGGGGTAGGGGAGTCCAACGACAAGAAGCGGATGGTGGCGCAGCACAGGGGCTCGGCTCGTTGTTCTCGCGCCCAGTCTTTGTAGGTGTAGTGCTCAACACGGGCGAGGAGGGAGGGGTCGTCATCGGGTTCGACGGCGGGCTCCGGGAGGGGCAGTGTCGGTGGTGATAGGGCCGGTGGAGAAGACGTCGCAGAGGTGGCTGGTCTTGGTATGGTTGGCGCCGATGGCGCGGGTGGCATGGGGGTTGTAGCTGGAGGCGTCGTCGTTTGAGGAGGTCGCGGTTGGGCTCCGTCCGGGGGCGTGGGCGACCTGTCGGTGGGTGTAGGTCGTTTGGGTACGACGGGTTGTGGTCGGCGTCCGAAACGATAGTCGGCTGTGGGTCGAGGGGTTCCCGCGGCAGCGGCGACGCGATGGCGGGTCCGAGAAGAGATCAAACCTGAAAGGGCTGGTTCCGTGGCGCCAATGGTGGACGGCGGGGAGACGACGGACGGCCTGAAAGCCGAGCCAGGAGGAGCTCCGGTGTTCACGGCGGCATTCTCGTTGCCTACAAGCAGTCCGGCGGTGGAGTCGTGGGTTGAAATAGGCCCGACGAAGGTGTTGGGTGCGGGGAAAAGGGCGGGGTGCTCCATGCGTGGTCCCAGTAGGCGGAAGTCGCAAAAATCGTCATGGGTGAAGGGGAGCGGCTGGATGGTTGGGATGGGTCTTGAAGGGGGGGATACGAGCCCACCCAAGCCGATACCCGGGGCGGGAGGGTCGTTCGGCGCGAAGCCGCAAGGGCGGATGAGGTAGATGCCGACGGTGTCGGGGCCAGTGAGGCGGTTACGTCCGGTGCGGTCAGCGTCGGTGGCTGGTTGGGGAAGCCGGGAGAGGAAGTCGGCGTTGCCGTTGGCCGTGCCTTTTCGGTACTCCAGCGTGTAGGTATACGCCGAAAGGAACTCGAGCCAGCGCCGGACGCGGGGGTTATGTTCTCCGACCTTGGCGATGTTCTCGAGCGCCTTGTGGTCCGAGTAGATCTGGAAACGGGTGGACCACAGATGTCCGCGGAGGCGTTTGATCGCCCACACGATGCTCCCGGCCTCGAGGTCGAGAGGTGTCCATGAACGTTCGGGGTCCAGGGTGGCACGGCTGATGAAGAGGATAGGGCGGACGGAGCCGTCGGGTTGCTCTTGCTCAAGGGTCGCTCCGAAGCCGTCGATGCTAGCGTCGCAGTAGAGGCGGAAGGGGCGGGAGTTGTCGGCGACGGCGTCCCAGTCGGGGTAGACGAGGATAGGCGGTTCGGCAAGTTCTTGGAGGATGGCGCGGACGGTGGTTTCCATGGCGGGGGTGAAGTCAAACGTGGCGCCCTGCTTTAGTAAAGCGTTGATGGGGCGCAGACGTCGGGAAAGATTTGGCAGGAACTTGCCGTAGTAGTTGATGCCTCCAATGAGCGAGCGCACTTGCTTCTTGTCGGTTGGCATGGGCATTCTGGTGAGGGCGGCGACCTTGTCGGAGTTGGGGCTGTACCCGCCAGCGGAGATGGTGTGTCCCAGGAAGTCGGCGGTGGTGGCGCCAATTTTGGCCTTGGCGGGGGAAAGTTTGAGATGATGCTTCCGGAGGCGTCCGAAAAGGGCTCTGATGTTGGCGACGTGGTCGGTGGGGTCGGGGTCGAAGACGATGATGTCGTCGAGATACGCGGCAACGCGTTCCAGGCCTTTGATGACCTCGTTGATGACCTTGACGAACCAGCCTGGGGAGGCGCTGCTGCCTTGCGGCATAACAAGCCACTCGAATAGCCGGTTTGGGGTGCAGAACGCTGTCAAAGGGATGGTGTCCTCGTCGATGGTGATTTGGTGGAATGAGGAGACCAAGTCGAAGAGCGAAAAGATGCGGCCTTTGCCCAAGGAGTCGAGGACCTCGTCGACGCGTGGAATGGGGAGTTGTCCGAGGGAGCTGATGGCGTTGAGCTTCTTATAGTTGATGGTGATGCGGACACCTCCATCCTTTTTGGGGATGGCGACCATAGGGCTGGAGTATGGTGACGTGGAATGCTGTATCAGCCCCGCGGCCAAGTACTGGTCGAGGACGGCGTCGGCTTTCTTGGCGAGGATGGGGTTGATCCTGTAGGGGCGGGAGGTGACCGGTGCGCTGTCCGGGGGTACTGTGATCTTGAACGGCATCAGCGAGCACGAGCCGAAGTCGGTCTTCGAGGTGGAGAAGACGTCCTGAAATTCGCAGAGGACGTCGCCCAAGTTGTCGATCACTAATGGGGTCCATCCGGAACCGTGAAGGTCGAAATTGACGTTGCGTAGGTGTAACGGCAGGCGGTCCCAGAGGTTGAGGAAGCTTTTCCGTTGGTCGACGTCGAGGCGTGCAAGAAGCTTTGGGCACGGGGCTTTTGGTGCGGTAGGGGGGTCGGCTGTCGATGGGCTCTCGTGGGCCACGGGGATGTTGGCGTGGAGGGCATGCACATCCGGGATCGGAAGGGGGGAAGGGGGGTCCAAGGAAGGGTGCCCAAGGGTGGTAAGTGGTACCTGTACCAATGGAGAGGAGGAGGTTCCTAGTAGATCGCCCGGCTCAAGGTCGGTAGACCCAGATAGTGGGATCGTTTGGTGTCCGTCGGAGACGAAAATTGCCGTGTCGGAAAGGGGGTTCTCGCGGGGGAGCATGTTTACCATGTAATTCCCGGTTAACGCTGGAGCGCCTGACTGACGCACCAGGTTGACCTTGACGAGCTTCGGTGTAGATGAAAGCGAAATAGCCTTGTTGCCGGCGAATCGCAGGTGGTAGACGACGTTAGTGGAACGGTCGTCGGGAATGAACGCGGAGGCTCCTTTATGATCGTGGTGGTTTAAGGAGAGCTCGCCACGGGTTCGCTGGGGGAGTTGTTGGGGAGGGGCGGGCTGTCGCTGGAGCGTGGAATACGAGCGTCGCTCGAAGCGCATCCAGCTGTCTCGCCCCAAGAGGATGGGGTGCTGCATGGTTCCTGCGGGAACTACGCAGGCCCACACTGCTAAGGCGGCGGTGGGGGTCTGAAGGCGCATAAACTGGATGCTTAAGCGGATGGAGACGGAGGTGGAGAGGGGGGCGGAAGTGCCGAAACCTCCCCATGAACGGGGGGAATTGTGCCGTTCGCACGCATCTGTAGCTGACCGGGAGGCCTTCAGTTGTTCCACCGCGGTTGCGGTGATAAACGACTGGGGCGAGCCGGTATCGAGCAGTGCCACGAGCTCGCAGCGCGTAGTGGCGGTGGGGCCACTGTGCACGAGTACCTTCGTCGTGAACGACGCGTCGTCGACGGTTATGATGCCGCTTGTAAGGCATGGTCCGTGTTCTGGTATCGGCGGAGGCGAGGTAGGGAGATAGGTTTTGGCTGCGGTGTTGATGGCGGATACCTGGGCGAAGTGGTTGCTGGGGTAGGCCTCGGGGGTAGAAGGCGGTAGGAGTGGCCCAAGTGGGGAGTTAGGCGGTTGCCATGGAGGAGGGGGGCCTGTCTCGTGGATGCCGTCGGCGGTGGGGAAGACTCGGGTTGAGTCGGTGGAGGTGGGTGTTGGCTCCGGGCAGTGAAGATTGGTAGGCATTGGAGGTTGGATGGAGCGATCAGCGCCAAGGCTTTCTCGAACGTCCATCAGTATCCGGCCCAGCAGATTCCGACCACGCCAACGCGTCGGGTCGCGGGCGTCCGGATGGTCGGCCTTGCAGCCTATGCCCCAGAGAAGGTCGCGTGGGCTGGCCTCGGCGATGTACTTGTCGCCCGTTGCCGCTAGTGCTCGTCGTAGCTCCGGGTGTTGGCGGAACTTGGAGAAGTTGATGTTGAGGACGATGTCGTAGCGGTGTTGTTCCCAAACCTGTTCATCGAAGCCGGATACGGTTCGCCCAAGGGCTTTTTGGCCGGCGGGGTCGGGGGTCGCTTTTATGCGGAGCTCAGTTGTGGTGTCCCCGAAGAGCGCAGCCTTCTGTGCCATCATCATTTGCTCAGCACAGTTGTACGTAACGCCATCGTGCTCGATGTCGCACAGGTACCACTGCGAAAAGAAAGAAGAGGAGTCCCAGAAGAAGTGGAAAGACGAGGGGGCTTCCGTGGTGTAGTGTGCTGGCGGGGGCGTGTTGTTTGGTGGGGGTGGGGGGCGGCGATAGTTAGTGCTATCGTCGCGTGGCGTTGCCGGGGGAAGAGTCAGGCACGATCGAGCGGCGCTGACTAGAACCCTCGGGTTCGCGGGGGAATTGCTCGGCAAAGCCGAGGTACCGGGAGGGTCCACGCGGGGGCTTATACGCCGGGCGGGGATACCCTGGGGGACCCTATCGTCCAAGGTCTGGAGGATAGGGTGGCACTCGCTAGGGCATGCCACTCCTGGGGTCCGTGTCCACGCGTTGCGCGAGGCAGGCGAGGAGGACGGGGCAGGGGGCTCAGGGCATGTCCTGGTCAACGATGGTCGCGAGTCTTCCGTGTTCAAAACGGGACTGTCCCTCGAGCTCAGGGGCAGCGGTGTGGTCAGCACCGTGGCAGAGGGAGGAAGCCCGTCGTTCGCGGGTCCAAATCTGTCACATATAAAGCGCGCGTCCTGGGGCGAGCGCGTAAGGAGCCGCCAATCTAGGGCTGAGGCGGGCTCAGGGGGCGATGGCCCGGTAGACGAAACAGCCGTTTCGTGTGAACCGGAACCGCTGGTAGCCGTGATCGTCGAGACGTCTCCCAGGGTAGCAATGTCTGGGGTCTCGGCGATGGTCGGCAAGCAGCGTTGCTCACCGCGGGAAGATGTCGAGTGGAGCATCCCGGTGGGGCTCGGCATCTTGGCCTCCTCCCGCCCACACCTCAAGGCAATCACCTGGGCAAGAGGATCAGTGCTTGAACAAGTGGCTGGGGATTGGGTTGGGGTAGGGAGGGGGCATGGGGGGGCAGGGGGCGGGGAGGCGTGGTGCACGTGATTTACTCGTGCGTCCTGGGAGCCTCCGGTGCTCGCAGTAGGTGCTGTTGGTGGAGATGCGGCAGTTGCTCCACCACCGGCCTGTCAGTTTGTGCGGAAGGTGCCCGGCTGCCGTTGGTTCGGATGGTTGGTCGAGTTGTTGCTGCCGATCCGCATGTTCGCGGGGGTGGCAGCTGCGGAGGTGTTGGTCGTGGGGGCGTGCACCGTTAGCGTTGTGGATGGGGTGGCGGCCTCGATGCGTTGTTGTTGGAACTGTTGCCCCGGCGATTGTCGGTTGCCATTGTCGTAGGGACGGCCGTTGTTGTGGCGCCTGTTGTCGGAGCGCCCGTTGTTGCCGCGGTAGTGGCGGGAGTGGTCGTGGTTGGAGCGGTTGTTGTTGTAGTGGCCGCTGCGGTTGTTGTTGTTGTTGCCCCGACGATTGTTGTTGGCGTGGCGGTTGGAGTTGCGGTCCAAGTTTTGCTCGTACTGTCCCCGGCGGTAGGAGAGCATCCGTTGTTGCCATTGACGGTAAGCCTGCCCACTATCGTTGAGTTGGCCGAGTACCGGGTTTAGAATGCCGGACGTGTTGAGGAAGCCCTGGGCGCAGGTCTTCATGCTGTGGTCGGTGCCGTTGCAGTTTAGACAGTGGCCACCGTGAGCGCGTAGGGCTTGGGCACGGGCCGAGCTGGTCAGGAGCGGTGTCAGCAGCGGTGGGATTTGTGGGTTGAAAGTCGTGGTAACCATGTACACCTCTTCGTAATGCTGCAGCGGCCAGTCCGCCTCGTCCTCGCAGAACGGGTCTACGTCTTGTTCGGCCACGTTCATGATAAAGGGGTTAGAGGAAGATCCCCTTGCGTTGGTACCTGGGCCACGCGGATTTTGCTGTCGTGCTGGGGTCGGTGGTGAGGAGGAGTAGGTGACATACCCGCCTGAGGAAGTCGCGTGGAAACGCTGACCGTTGATCGCCGGCGTCTTGTTGGTCGCTAAAACTTCAAAGGCCGACCACATTTCCGCAACCGTGGTGAAGGGCTCCGGGGCGGTCATGAGGCGCCCCGGGTAAAGAGTTGGCATCAGGGACGGGTACTGGCTGCCCGTGACCCCGCGAACAATCTCGATGACCATAGCGTCGCTTGGCTTAAAAATCCGCTCCGTCCCTTGTGCGATGGACACGCGTTCTTTGAACGCCCGGACAAAGGTCGAAAAGTCCGTAAGATTGGGCACGCCAAATGTGTTGAGCTGCTCGAAGGCGCGGCCCTGGTCGCCGTCATCGAAGTGGTTAGTAAGGAGGCGTAGGAGCTTCTTGAACGCTGACGGGCCGGTGTCGTCGACGGCGAGCTCCTGGCGCACCTGGACGAAGAAGTCGTCTATGAGGCGGGGCAATGGCGATGTCATGACCTGTGGGGCCGAGAGCGCCTTGCGGAAGCACTTCTGTAGTGGGACATCCCATCCCACTACCCACGGGGGTTTGTCAAACGACTGCTTCTCCGAGTCGTCGCACACGATCAGGATCTCGCCTAGTACTAGCTTAACGCTGGCGAGGAACATGCCCAGGTAGACGGCAGGTTGTACGTTGTCCGGGCATGGGAACCGCACGAGCGCGGTGAACTTGCGCATATCGACCCCGGCGTAGAGGCGCCGGACACCGCGACGTTCCGCCTCCGTCATGGGCTCCGTGGTGGCTCCCGTCATCAGGCTGAGCGCTCGTGTGGAGGGAGGCGCTGTCGTCGTGGTGGCCGTTGTCGTGGTGGGGTGGGGCGGTGTCGCTGTCGACGGTGTGTCCGTCGTGGGGTGGGTGGTTGTAAGTGCGTGAGCGTTGGTGGGTTGGGGCTCGGTCGGGTTCCACACGTAGCCGCGGCCGGCGTTGGTGTGGAAGTGCCGTAGCTCGAGTAGGAGGTTGTGGGCGGCCCCGATGAAGTCGGAGGAGGCACCCTCGGTGGCGGCGCGGGCCAGGACGAAGGAGATCGACGGGTCACAGTCGGGTGTAAACAGCCGCCATACGCGGTGCGCCGCTAACGAGACATCCGAGGCTACTGCGTCGCGTGTACTCTGCATCCAGCGGAGCTTGGCGTCGAGAAAGACCCAGTCATTGGGCTCGAACTCGAAAGCCTTCGGTTGCCGGTGCCCAGTGGGTATAGGGGCTGGCAAGGGTTGGACCGGTAGTGCTGCCTGGGACGTTGTGGTCCCAGACTGGTTCGGTGGCGGCTGGGGGGTGGTGGTCGAAGACATCGCGGCGGACGTATAGGTTTGCCCAGGGGGCGGGGCGGACGGCTGCGATTGAGCCGTGGTGGCCGCGGTCGCAGCTGTGGTCTCATAGGTGGGGTCGAAGGGGTTCGAGGAAGGGGTGGGGGAGGGCGGTAACACGAGTAGGAGGTCAGCGCTTTCTTTCGCGAGGAAGAGGAGCTGCTCGTGGTGGGCTTTGAGGGCCGCGCGGCGCTCACGGAGAGCCGTGGGATCGCCTTGGTAGTGCCCCGGATTGGGGACAGGGGGGGCAGTTTCCTGTGAGGAGGCCTCCGGTTTTATGGTAGGCCCGGCACTGGGCGTGCCTGCTCCCAGTGGAGAGGATCCCGGTGTAGTGGGGTGTAGCGTTAGGTCGCTCAGAAGGGTTTCGAAGCCGGGGGTATCGTCGTTCGTAGCGCGGGAGGACCTTGCGGCATACCTCGCCTCGCGGGGGTTGGGGGCGTCGGGGGAGTGGGCGCCGGCCATGTTGGTATTGGAAGCTTTCTCGGCCATGTTCGGGTGGGTGTAACGCTTGCACTTGGGCGGGGATAGGTTTGGTGGGAGGTGGAGAGGGCGGGTGGATCCAGGCTTGGATCACGGTAGGCGGCTACAATACCAACAAACCGATCTAGAGGAGAGAAAGGAGTGGCGGTAAGGACGTACGATAGGGGGTCGGGGGGGGGGGTGTGCCACGATTTTAGTGCCCGTCGAAGGGTTATTATTATTTTATTTTATTTTGTTATAGTTGAGGGCGTCTAGCTAGTGTCAGGCGCCTCGCGTTTGATAGACGGTAGTCGCGCCCGCGTCACTCAAGTGATATCAGTTGAACTGAATTGAACAGAACTCCGTCTGAAATGCCCAATGTTCGTAATGATAACAGGGCGTGATGGTTACTGGGCGTGGGCAGTGCAAGACCGATCGTCCGGATACGAGTAGAGTACCCGAAAGGAAAAAGTGTAGGTCGAGTCGGAGGAAATTTGCAGCATGCCGGCACTATTTGGTAGCTGCACAAAATATCGGGCGATACCCCAATTGAAACGGTGGGCAGCTTGTCGTTCCATGACAAAAACAAGCAGCAAAGCCGGTACATTTCGGGGGGGGTGACGTGGTCCGATACGTTGTGAGATACGTAGGGTATCGTGGAGGTAGCACAAGTTGAAAAGAAAGGATGGCCCCGGTACGTGAAAACATGGAAAAGAGTATCATTCGGCTCCTGTGGGGAAGGTCGAATACACTAATCCGCCGCGAAGGTATATATAT
>JAUTWO010022221.1:0-14117 GCA_033042605.1 Pleurophycus gardneri | reverse complement strand
TTTAAAGATAAATTAACACCAAAACAAATTAATAAAATGGCAAGAGTATATCATAATCAGTCATTCAAAAAAGAAGTTGCTCAACATGAGGAATTTGAAATTCTTTATGAAACAATTACTGGCGAAAAATTAGAAGAATAAAAATATCACTTTACTTTATTTAAAGTTTAATATATAATGACTATATTAAGTGAAACATTTTATTAATAACTTTTTGTGAGGATATTATGGCTACAGTTGAAGAACGAATTAAAGAAAAACGTGAACGTGCTATAACAAAATCAAAAGGATTTTCTGGTGAACCTATGGTTACACTGGATAATTATAAAGTTGATTTATCAATGGCATTTAATTATTATAATGTTCATGAAACTGAAAATAATAAACGTAAATGGATTAATAATTATTTAGTTGAAAATAGTTTAACTGAATATCTCAAATGTGTTGATGAAACTCATGATTATTATTTAAGTCGACTTGCAGTTTTAATTCGATTATTAGAGCGTGAACAATATGTATCATCAGAACACGAGGGATACATTATTAAAACTTTAAATGAGCTTAAATTATCATACGAAAAGAAAAAACTTCAAGATATTAAACCGGCAGTAAAAGTTGTTGATATTACAGCAATTTTAGCGTCAAAATATATAGCAGAAGTGAACGGTGAATTAGATAAATATATTACAGAATTCAAACCATTTGATTATAAAATTTTCTGCAGTATGAATAATATTCCAACTCCTGTTATCAAGAAAATATCTTCAAATTATGAATCATTATTGTCAGAATTAAATGATATTGATAATGATGAACAATTAAAAGAAGCATATTCTTTTCTCGGTAAAAAAGAATTAAATCAATATATCGGTATTATTTCTTCAATTGTTCAAGAAAAAGATAATTTAAAGCAAGCAAGAAAAATTAGAAAACCGAAAGAGAAAAAACAAAAACCAGCTAGTGTATTGGTTAAAGGGTTTAAATTCTTACCATCATATCAAGGTGAAGGATATATGTTACATAGTGTAAACCCAGAAACAATAATTGGCGCAAAAGAATGTTGGTTATATAACACTAAATATAAAGTTTTAGTAAAATATAAAAGTGATATTGGGTTTAGTGCAAAAGGTATGACAATTATGAATATTACTGAATCTAAAGGTAGACGATTAAGAAAGCCAGAAGTATTCTTTAATAAATCAATGGCAAAAAATGATTTAAGCAAAAACTTGGATGAGTTAACAACAATTGAATTTACTGGTAACGGTAGATTAGGTTCAGATATAATTATATTGAAAGTATTTTAATGGCTATATTAACAGATTATTCTCAAATTCTACATGCATTAGTATTTGAATTTGAGAATGATATAAAGAAACAAACTAATGAAGAATTTCTTCCATTTTTCAGACATTTAATATTAAATTCATTATTAATGTATAAAAAGAAATTTGGGCGTGATTATGGCAATATGTATATCTGTTGTGATGGTAATGAATATTGGCGCAAAGATATATTTCCATATTATAAGCATGGTAGGAAAGAAGCAAAGGAAGAATCATCGATAGATTGGAATCGAGTATATGAATGTAGTAATACAATTTTAAATGAAATTAAACAGTTTGTACCATGGGCTGTATTGCGGGTTAATAAAGCAGAAGCTGATGATATTTTCGCTGTTATGTGTGGATATTTTGAATCTAATGAATTAAATGAGAATATATTAGATTCAGAACCACAATCTATATTAATTATTTCCTCTGATGGCGATAATAAACAATTAACAGTATCAAGAAATATTACTCAATATAATCCAGTATTAAAGGCATTTATTACACAATTATCAGCTGAAGAAATTAGACGATATAAAGTAAAACATGTTGTTAAAGCAAGTGACGATGGGATTCCAAATATTTTTATGCCAGAAGACCATTTTGTAAATGGGACATCTAGACAAAGAGCAGTAACACAAGAAGTATTGGATATGTTTTGCGATGACCCAGATGTATGGGAAAAGATTCCTAGATGGAAAGTAGATAGTAAGGATTCTTTCCATAAAGATGGTAAGCCAAAACGTGTCGAAGTTGGTGATGAAGAATATTTTGCTGGTATTGAATTAGCAAAAGTAAGATATGAACAAAATAAACAATTGGTTCTTTATGAAAATATTCCCAATTATGTAAAAGAACTTATTATCGAAAATTATAAAGAAACAAAACCACAATCAGATAGAAATATTTTAATGAGTTACTTAATGGCAAATAAACTTAAAGTGTTATTAGCCGATTTAGGAGATTTTTGATGAAACTTCATGCTACAATGTGTTATTCACATTTATTATGGTTAATGTCCGAGCCAAAATTTACACAAGCTGTTTCAAATGTTAAATTTTCTAAACCAGATATTAATAGTGTTGGTATGGCTGGTTATATTGAAACTAAAGTAGAATTGGATATTAATTCACTTAAAGATATTTCAGAAATATGGGATAAATGGTATAATTTAGATTCACTAACTAGAAATATTTATATTAATTTAGCAATGAAAGGAAATTGCTCGGCATGATACCAGTAACAGAATTATTAGAAGAAGTAAATGGTAATATGGATAATATTGCATTATATAAAACAAATCAATATGTTGTTGATATTTTAAAATATGCATATCGTGATGATATGAAATTTATTTTACCAGAAACTGACCCGCCGATTAAAACTGACGTAGTTTTGGAAGGATTTGGATATGCTAATTTTTATCAAGAAATTCGTAAATTCTATATTTTTAATCGCTCAGATTTACCAGATACAAAACGTGAGGGATTATTTATCTCAATGTGTGAGAGTTTATCACCCAGTGAAGTTAAGATTTTAATGGCAATTAAAAATCAAGAATTATTTGTATTATATCCTAAAATTACAAAAGAAGCTGTTCAGGTTTTAATTAATTAAAATGTCTAAAGTTCGGTATTATAAACACAATGAAGTTGGTCGAGATTTCATTGTTGGTGATCTACATGGTTGTTATGATGAATTTCGAATATTATTAAAACATATTAAATTTGATTATAAAATTGATAGAATGTTTTCTGTTGGAGACTTAATCGACAGAGGGCCAAAATCAAAAGACTGTCTTGAATTAATTTATGCACCTTGGTTTCATCCAGTATTGGCTAATCATGAAGATATGATGATTAATTCATTTGATGATGAAAAATGGGCAGTTAATTGGATATATAATGGCGGAAATTGGTATCATTCGGAAGACCAAAAAGAAATTAAACTTATGGCAAAAGATGCTAAAAATATCATGCCACATGTAATTGTTATTGGTGCCAATACTGATAAACGTATTAATATTGTTCATGCCGAATTATATAAAGCTAATGATGATGATTTTGTTGATGACCTAGATATTGATACATGGAATTTTAATGAATATAATGAAAATGATATGATATGGGGGCGACATATCGCAGAAGCTAGACCATTATTTGATGATAACTCTAAATATAGTAATTACGGATTATCAACCACATATTGCGGTCACACGCCAGTAGATTTTCCAATTGAAACATTTAATCATAGATATATTGACACAGCAGCTTGTTATTGGTATCGCCAACAGTATCAAAAATCTGCATTAACTGTATGTAATTTACAAACAGATGATATTTATATGTATCATCTAGCCACCGAAAAAATTACCGAAACAAACTGGAATAATTTCAAATAACACTTTACTTTATTTAAAATTTGTTATATAATGTTTCTAAGTTAAACAAGTGAAGGAATTTTAAATTATGAACATTACTAAAAACTTATTAAATAGTATTAATGAGCGTCTTTTAGAAACAAAAAATCCTTGTAAAAGTTTTAGAACAGAAGAATTAGCAATTAAAGCCGGTGAAGAAATTGCTGAAGTTTGTGGTAAAATGTTTGACTCAAGAGAAAATAGTGCAAGATATATTGTTTTATTTGTGCCTAAAATGAATCGCTGGATTGCGGCAATAGATATAACTGAATTATTGAGCCGTAGTTCATCAATTGGTGGATATATAATGTATCCAGCATCAAAGGGTTTTTACACATTCTAATTTGAGGAGTTATATATTATGGAAAATATTAAATTAAAAGATGGTTTTAATCAAGTTTGTGTTCTTCAAGGGATTTATTTGGATGCAACTACGCCAGAAGAGTTTGAACATCATTTTCTAGAAGCTGTTGGTGTTAGAGTTCAATATTTAGAAGAAATTATCACAGCACCGGATAGAGATGATAATGGTAATATTATTCCAGAAACTGGTGGAAGAAATGATTTGTTATTTGCTGTGCACAATGACGATGTTGGTGTATATGCGCTAAAACGGTTTGAGTACGCAGACATTGCTCGATGGATTGAAGATGTTTACGGTAATGGTGGTGGTTATCTTTATCCAGAACGAGTTGCTGAATATAGATGCTGGGTATAGATGCTGGGAGTATTAATATCATGTCACCAGGAATGTTTATTTTTATCGTAATAAGTATTGCAATGATAATTGCATTTTTTAAATTAGTTGTAAAAGCACCAATATTTTACTTAGTAGTTGCAATATTTATTTATCTATCTATAACATACGAAGCTAAGGCTGATGCGTCATATCAGGGCACAATTGTATCAATAACAGTCGGTGAAGTTCTTAAAAATAAACCTGACAATGAACAATATATAGGCTCTGCTGGTGGTGGCATTCTTGGTTACGGTATTGGGAAAATATTTAGTTCATCTGCATCTTATATTGGAGCAGGTCTTGGTGTTTTAATTGGCGGACAGTCAACTAATAAAGAGCAAAGTTATACATTTGTTATTAGAGATAATTATGGAAATTTTCAGACAGTACATCAACTTAAAAACAAATATCCTAAATTAGTTTATAATATAGGTGATAAGGTTTATGTTTCTTACTATAATGGTGAATGGAGTGTAGTTAAATGAAACCAGATTATGAAATGTTATTAAAAGAATTACTTGGCCATTTTAATGAAGAGTTAATGTGGAGATATATCGAAGGCACAGAACTTGGTGAAGTTTGCGAGTTATTATGTCAATTAGCCTTAAGTGCGCATCTTAGTGAGGAATTTGAACTTGCCTTAGAAAAAGAACTTTTGGAACAATATACGTGGTTTAAAGAAAATACAAGAATAGTTACAAAGACTGAAACTCGTAAAATAACTATAACTGAATTAGAATTTGACGTCTAACAGGTTATACTAATATATTATAAATTTAGTATAATATTATTTTTAATTAAGGATATTAATGAATACGGTTTATTTAGATTTAGATGGTGTACTTGCCGATTTCGATACAGCTATTCGTGACCGTGGATTAGAAAATAAAAGATTTGATTTTACAAAACTTGTTATTGAAGAAAAACTTTTTGTTAATTTGAAACCATTACCGGAAATTGAACAATTTAAAGAATTAATTTCTAAATATTCTAATGTATTTAATTTTCAAATTTTATCGAGTTTGGGGGCACCCAAAAATCGTGAGCTTGCCATTGAGGGAGCTAGACAAAAGAAAATTTGGTGTGAAAAACATATTCCTATATGTACAAATTTTGTTGTTCATAAAGGATTAAAAAAATATTTTGCTTCACCAAATGCAATTCTTGTTGATGATACCGAACAAAATATTTGGGATTTCAATGAATTCCACGGTACTGGAATCTTATATTCGAACCAAAATCAAGAACCATTAAAAGACATAAACCATTTATTATTTACATTAAAAGATACTAAAAGTAGAATATTTAAACTATGAAAATTGCAGATACGCAAGTATTATTTGACTTGGAAACAATGGGAATGAATAGAGCAACTGCTCCTATTATTTCTATCGGTGCGGTTAAATTTAATATACAAGACGGTATAACAGATAAATTTAAGGTTAATATATCTTTAAGAGACCAAATTGAAAAATATGGTCGAGTGCCGGAAGAGGGCACAGTACAATGGTGGGGTGAGCAATCAGAAGAAGCCAGAAATTCTTGGTTATTAAATACAAAACCAACAAAAGAAGCATTATCAGAATTTGAATCATTTTATGGTAAATCACCAGTATTAACTTGGAGTAATGGGACTGATTTTGATATGCCATTATTAGACGGACTATTCCAGCAAGTATTGAATAAATCAGTGCCATGGAAATACTGGCATCAATGTGATTATCGCACGGTTTTAACATTATATAATTATGATAATCGGGCTGTTCGTAAACTTCAGGAGCAACAAGGTGGTTTAGTTTATCATGATGCGTTACATGATTGTATTGGGCAGACCGAATTTTTATTGAATATATTAAGGGCTATTCATAATGAATAAATTTCAATATCGCAAAGATGGAACACTACCATTAAATAAAACCGACATTTTTGTTTTTGGTTCTAATTTATCTGGAATTCATGGTGCAGGCGCAGCAAAAGTTGCTTTACAATTTGGTGCTAAATCTGGTAATGGAAATGGTTTAGTCGGTAATTCTTATGCTATTCCAACAAAAGATGAAAATATCAAAACTCTGCATAAAAGTAGAGTGGTTGTATATATTACAATGTTTAATATATTCACTCAAAATAATCCAAATTTAAACTTTTTTGTGACAAGAGTTGGCTGTGGACTCGCGGGGTTTAAAGATGAAGAAATAGCATTTTTATTTAAAGATGCTATTAATTGTAATTTTGCCGAAGAATGGAAACAGTTTTTAGAGTAAGTGTAGTTATTTTTAATTATTAAGGAGATTTATTATGTTTTATTTAGCAAGTAGTATTATTGGTTCAATTATGTTTATTTATTTGACATATTTGATTTTAAGTTTAAGAACAGTTGTAAGTACAAATGAAGTTCATATTGTACAATCATCAAAAGAAACAATTTCTTATGGTGTCGGCGCAGATAAACTCCATGGCAATAAATATTATGCTTGGCCAAGCTGGGTTCCATTTGTTGGTGTTAAAACAACAATTTTACCTATATCGGTATTCTCACAAAGTCTTTCTGGATACGAAGCATATGATCAAGGTCGTTTACCATTTGTATTAGATATTGTTGGGTTCTTTAGAATTTCCGATTCAAATATTGCGGCTCAACGTGTATCACATTTTGAAGAATTAAAAATGCAATTAGAATCAATTCTTCAGGGTGCAGCAAGAACTATTTTAGCTTCAAAAGATATCGAAGTTATTATGCAAGGCCGTTCTGAATTTGGTACAGCATTTACTGAAGAAGTAACAGAACAACTTAAATCTTGGGGTGTTACACCAGTTAAAAATATTGAGTTAATGGATATTCGAGATTCAAAAGAATCTCAAGTCATTAGTAATATTATGGAAAAGAAAAAGTCTTTTATTGAGATGGAAAGCCGCACCGAAGTTGCCAAAAATATGAAAACCGCCGAAAACGCGGAAATTGATGCGTCGAGAGAAATTGAGCTTAATAAACAGAATGCACAACAACAAGTTGGTATTCGTACAGCGCAGAAAGAACGCGAAGTGGGTATTGCTTCAGAACAATCACAGCAAGAAATTAAGATTGCTGCAAAGATTACGGCCGAGAAAAGTATGGAAGTTGTTAAAGTTAATGAAGTAATGAAAGCTGAAATTAATAAACAAGTTCAGATTGTTTCTGCACAACAATCAAAAGAGACAGATGTTATTAAAGCTGATGGTGAAAAACAAAAAATGGTATTACTTGCCGAAGGTAATCTTCAAGCAAAAATTAAAGAAGCAGAAGGTATTAAGGTTGAAGGTGATGCTAAAGGATCAGCAGAAACCGCGATTTTAATGGCGCCTGTAAATTCTCAAATTATTTTGGCTAAAGAAATTGGTCAGAATAAAGAATATCAAAATTATTTAATCACAATTCGCCAAGTAGAAGCAACGGAAGCTGTCGGCAAAGAAAATGCTAGGGCATTAGTTGAATCGGATTTACGTGTAATTGTTAATTCTGGTGATACATCATCTGGTATTAAATCATTGGGTGATATTTTTACTTCTAAAGGCGGGTTGGGTTTAGGTGCTGCATTGGAAAGTTTTTCTAATACAGATACAGGTAAAGCAGTATTAGAAAAAGTCGGAGTTACCAGTAAAGCAAAGAAAGTAATTGATATTAAACCAGTTAAATAATGTTTTACTTTATTTAAAAGTTGTTATATAATTATTTTAAGTTAAGAAGTGTAATTTTAATTATGAAAGGTAATAAAATGAAAAGTAAATCAACAAAACCTGTATTAAAACAATATAAAGTGGAGAAAAATATTCCATTGCCAAAAATTAGAGTTAAACAAATTGATATGTATCCAATGAGTCAAATGAAAGTTGGTGATAGCTTTCTGATTGATGATAAACCACATAAGAATGTTAATTCACATATTTACTATTATGCCAAGAAAAGTAATATTAAAATTGCTGTACGTGTCGTTGGATTAAATAAAACTCGAGTATGGCGGGTAAAGTAATACAATAAAATTATATTATTAAGGAATAAAATGGAACAAGAAAAGTTTGTAAAATATGCTAAATGGGGTATTATTGCAATCGCATTAGCAGTGGTTGCACCAATTGCTTGGTTAGCAGTTAGTGGTATTCTAGGTTTGGCAATTGCTGGTGGTATTGGATTATTTGCTATTAATGCTGCACCAGTATTAGCATTAAAACTTTCCAATGCTAAATATCGGGCTATTGATGCTGAGCAAACTGAACATATTGAAAAAGTTTCCGAAGCAGCAGCAAGAAATCCAATTGAAACTCTTATGGATCAAGCATTAGAAAAACGACAAGCTAGTGATCAATTTAAAAGTGCAATTACTTTATTTAAAACTGAAGTTAAAAACTTTAAAGATCAAATTGATGGTTTTGGTAAAGAATACCCAGAAGATGTTGCCAGATTTAAAACTCAATATGATGCTATGCAATCATTATTAAAATTTCGAGAAGACCGTTATACCCAACTTCAGACCGAACTTAATAATTTTGATGCGGCTATTAAACGAGCTAAAGCAATGTGGACAATGTCACTAGCTGCTCAGAATATGAATAAATTGGCTGGTATGGAATTGGGTGACCCATTCGAGAAAATTAAGGCGGATTCAGCAATTAATTCTGTAATGACAAGTATGAATAAAGCATTTGCTGAAATGGAAACTGCTTTACTAGATAGTAAAGAATTAAAACAAGCGCAGATACTCGAAATCAGTCAGAGTTTTGTGAGTGAAGTTCCTGTGGCTGAAAATTCAAAGAAAGTGATGGTTTAACTATATGAAAAGTAATATTGTAATTTCTGGTTTATTTGTAGCAGTTTTAGTCGCTGTTGGTGCATATTTTGATGGCAGATTTACAGATAAGCCCGCACCAGAACAGCAAGCAATTTCTGGAACTATTATCAAAAATATTGAACGCGCACAAGAATCTGTAGTTCAAGAAGTAAAAGATAATTCATTAAGTCGAATTAAAGAAAGTGGTATTATTCGTGTTGGTGTACAAAATCCTTCAAAACCATTTTTCTCCGGTGATGTAAGACCAACCGGATTTAATATTGATTTTCTAAAATTGTTATTATCACAAAATGAATTTGGTGGTGATATTTCAGTAAATACCGATAACCAAGTTGATAATTATGAAGCAATTCCTGGTCAATTATTAGATAATAAAAAGTTGGATATTGTCATTGATGGATTAACATTTAATAATAGTGATTTACCTGGTGTTGTATATTCTATCCCTTATGTAAAGGACTTTGGATATAGTTTAATTACATTAAAAGGTATTACTATGGCCAGCAAAGATGATACAGCCGGAGCTAAGATTGGGGTATTACAGGGTGACCCAGATGCTAAATCATTTGCGGAATTGGCATTTCCGGATGCCAAAATTGTAGAGTTATCCGATCGTGTAGATTCAAATGGTAAATGGATTATTGGTCATATTAAATCTGGTAAAGTAGATGCAGTTATGTATGATTATCCATTTGCTGTGGCAGAAGTTGAAAATACAGATTTACAATTCTCAATTACTAAAATTGAAGGTTCTGATATTCAATATAAAATCGGTGTTCGTAAAGAAGATAAAGAATTATTATCTGCTCTAAATTCAGCAATTCGAAAAGCAATTAATGATGATTCATACCCAGAATTACTAAAAACATATTTTATGACAAAACAAGTTATTGTGCAACGTGCCAGTTCAGCAGAGGAAGTTTATGTTGTATCCAAAGGTGATACTTTAAGCACAATTGCACAAAATAAATTGGGTGATAAAATGAAATATTCTGTAATTCAATCTAGAAATAATTTAGCAAACCCAAATTTTATATCAGTAGGGCAAAAATTAGTAATTCCTAGATAAACTGAATCTAACACAAATATTATTGTCGAAGATATTTTAAAAAATTAAATAATCAATTACTAAAGGAAACAGAAATGGCTAGAACAACAGAAGGGTATTGCGAAAGTGCTACAAAAATAAATAGATATGAAATTGGTGTTAATTCGCCTTTGGCATTTGAGGTTAAAACATTTATTTTTGGTATGGAATCTAAATATGTTAGTGATGATAATATTTATGCATTTATTAAAGATATTCAAAATAAAATTAAATATTTGGAAGAAATTGAGCCAAAACCAAAATCATTGGTTGCTAAAATTGATCAACATAAACAAGAGATTAATTTACTAGTTGAATTTTGTGATAATCGAGATAATGTAATTTCAACAGTTAAGTAAAATTTCAATAGTTCCTTTTTATCATGTTTATAAATAGTTTTATATTCATTGATAAAAAAGGAACTAAATGCCATTTTATGATTATGTTTGTTCATCATGTAACCACACATTTGAAAAAAGACTTTCAGTAGAAGAAAGAAATATTCCCGAAACCGAACCATGTCCAAACTGTGGTGAATTAAAAATCGCCAAAAATTCCGGAAATACGAATCACCATACTTATGGGTTAGGCGCAGAAGCCAAAAATAATTACGGTGGGTTTGGGGAAGTTTTGAAACGAATTGATGAAAGAACAAGACCACTAGGCGGAAAGTTAAAGGATTATCTATAATGGCGCGTAAACAAAATAATTTAACTATTCCGCAGCCGCAATCCGACGAACAAAAAATTCAAGTATCAAATAGCTTAAAAATTAAGTATGAATCTTTAAGGGATGTTAAACCATTAACTAATAATCAAAGTTTGTTTTGGGAAGCATATGACCTTCAAGACTATTTTATTGCACTTCATGGTGTAGCTGGAACCGGAAAAACCTATATTGCCATCTATAAAGCAATAGAAGAAGTTCTTAGAAAAAATAGTCCATTTAAAAAAATTATTCTAGTTCGTTCTGCTGTACAATCTAGAGAAATTGGCCATCTTCCTGGTGACGCAGAAGAAAAAATGTCAATGTTTGAGCAGCCATATATTCAAATATGTTCTGCATTATTTGGCCGCAGAGATGCATATCAAAGACTTGTAGAACAAAATCATATTGATTTCATTTCAACAAGTTTTATCCGCGGGTGCACGTGGGATAATACTATTATTATTGTGGATGAGTTTCAAAACTGTAATTGGGAAGAGTTATCAACGGTGATAACTCGTGTTGGCAATGATTCAAAAATTATATTTTGTGGTGATTTTAGACAAACGGATTTGAAAAAAACAACGATAAGTCTGGATTAACAAAATTTTTAGAGGTGGCAAGTTTGATGAAATCATTCACTAGAATTGAATTCACAACTGATGATATAGTAAGAAGTAGTTTAGTAAAAGAATTCATAATAGCAAATATTATTTATGAAGATTCTCTAGATTAAATTTACAATTATCAAAATGCCATCTAATTGCGT
This sequence comes from Pleurophycus gardneri, assembly GCA_033042605.1. NCBI lineage: Eukaryota > Phaeophyceae > Laminariales > Alariaceae > Pleurophycus > Pleurophycus gardneri. The sequence goes on along the minus strand of JAUTWO010022221.1, from coordinate 2,247 downwards.
TTGACTTTCCTCTACCAATCTTTTTGCAAATGGGACAAATCCAATCAGGTTCTTCACTCATAGTATTTTTCATCCTTTCTGAGGCAGATCTTTTATTTTCTTCTGTTTGCATAGGGTGTGTACCATTAGCATAACTTTCAATATTTTGTTTGGATAATCTCAAAGATGCCTTTAAAATATTTTCTGGTAATTTTGAAGGATTATTATATTTATTTCTATATGCTAAAATTTCAATCATATGAGGAGTTTTATTTAAAATTTTAGCATTATTTGATAATCTTTCTTTTTCTGAAGATCGTTTATTAGGATGAGTGACACCATATTTTAATAAACAAGTTTTTATAGATTTAACTTGAATATATTTATTTCCAATTGGATTTGGTGTTCCGTACTTTTCTAAACATGTAGATTTTATTTTTTCTTTAATCTCAATATTACTTTGAGGGAACCTAGTGTCAAATTTTAATATCATTAACTTATAAAATTCTTCAGTACCATACGCTGGTGGTTGATTACTATTATTGTGCCCATTGAACCAATCCAAACTTTTGGCGCAATCATTTGTTTCTAGAAATAATGTCTCATAATTGAATGGGTGAAGTCCATCACAATATGTATCTATTCTAAGAATTTCAAATGAATCAAGTCCATCTTGTTTTATAAGTTTATTGATTATTTTAGAACTTGTTGAATAACCATTTTCCTTTAATAAGGTGTATGGATTAGCATCCTTAGCATATTTACTTCCAGCATACAGTTTGCCAGATGGAATATGTTTAATGATGTAGAAATATGGGATATAAATAGTCATGCTGGTACAGTTCCTTTGTATTAGAGTGGTTGGATGGTGACACATCGCGAACCCATTTTTAATATTTATATAATTAATAATCTCTAATATGAGGATGCACAATGATTACTTTAGACCAATTAAAACAATTAATGCCATTAAATAAAGAATTGGAACAATGGTATCCTCTTTTAGTTAAGTATATGACCAATTTTGATATCACATCAAAAGATCGTATTGCCATGTTTTTGGCTCAATGCGCACATGAATCTAATCAATTAACAGTATTAAAAGAAAATTTAAATTATTCTGCACAAGGGTTACTAAAGATATTCCCCAAATATTTTGATGCATCAACTGCTAATCAATATCATAGAAACCCAGAAAAAATAGCTAATCGAGTATATGCCAATCGTATGCAAAATGGTGACGAGGCATCTGGTGATGGGTGGAAATTTCGTGGCCGCGGAATTATTCAACTCACAGGTAAATTGAATTATAAATCATTTGCTGATTTTCTCGAAATATCTATCGATGATTGTATTAAGTATTTAGAAACAAAAGAAGGTGCATTACATTCAGCTTGTTGGTTTTGGCAAGAGAACCAACTGAATAAATTCGCTGATGTTAAAGATATTGTTGGTGCTACAAAAAGAATCAATGGCGGGAAACATGGGCTAAACGAAAGAATTAAATATTGTGAAGATTGTTTAGTAATCCTCAAATAACACTTTACTTTATTTAAAATTTATTATATAATGTATACATGATAGAGATAACAATATATGGTAAAGGAATTCAATTTAATCCAGTTTGTGGCATATTTGCTATTCATTATATTACAAGAAAACCAATTGAACACTGCTTTGAATCATATAAAGAAAAATTTAAAGTAAGAAAAGGTTGGAAGGGATATACATATTTTTATAAATTAGTTAATTTATTGGAATCATTTGATGTTGAATATAAAGAAATTAAAAAACCGAAATATAAATTAAGAGATTTTCATGAAAATAATGAACATTCGAAATTATATTTAGTTCGTATTCCTGGTCATTTTATTGTAATTAGTAATAATACTGTTTATGATAATTATAATCCACATGGTGTATTATTAAGTGATTATAAACGTAAAAATAGTAAAGTGACACATATTGTGGAGATAGTATAATGAATAAAGCAAATTGTGAGACTTGTTACTATAAACATTTAAATAAAAATGAAACTGGCCATTGCTATATGTTTAGAGAAGAACCGGATTTTACATGTAAACAATGGAAATCTGGTTTACCGGTAAAAGATAAAATAAATTTATTTAATGAATTGATTAATTTAAATGCTGATAGAACAGATTAATACTGAAACCGGTCGGTGGTATAAAACACCATCTGGTGCTATATATCCATCAGTAACATCTGTTCTCGGAATTCTTAGTAAAGATTATATTGAGCAATGGC
>JAUTWO010011114.1:0-15184 GCA_033042605.1 Pleurophycus gardneri | reverse complement strand
AGACAGACAGACAGACAGACACTCACCCACCCATCCATCCATCCATCCTACTATACATACATACATACATATTTACATACATACATACAAACAGAAAGACAGACAGACAGCCACCCACCCACCCATCCATCCATCCTACTATACATACATACATACATACATATATACATACATACATACAGCAACCCACCCACCCACCCACCCACCCATCCATCCATCTAAAAAGTAATAAAGTTAGGGTCCCTTTACAATGTCAGAAGGAGGGAGGCACTAAGGCACCGCCTTCCGCCCCTCGACGCCCTCGCGGTGCCACCTCCTTCTGACAGGAACTTCCTACAGACCAGGTATGAATGATGCCTGACTGGACATACAAAACTCACACGTTCCTGGCTCTCACGGCTCCTCTGCAGAGGGTTATTCGAAGAAGGAGGGCAATCGCGAGGGGCGTCGAGGGACGGGGGACTGTGCCTCACTGCCCTCGCCTTCTTCAAGAAAGCCGTCTTCAAGCGAGTCGAGAGAGCCGGGAACTTGTGAGGTGTGCATGTCCTGGTGAGCCTCCACCTTTTATAGGTGGGTGCAGCCTCGACTGTACAGAGACAGGCCAGACCAGCTGCACCACACAGACACTTCAAACCTCATCTGAGGACAAAAAACACATACATACATACATACAGACAGACAGACAGACAGACAGACAGACAGCCAGCCAGCCAGCCAGCCAGCCAGCCAGCCAGCCAGCCATCCATCCATCCATCCATCCATCCATCCATCCATCCATCCATCCATCCATCCATCCATCCTGCTATACATATATACATACATACATACATACAGCCACCCACCCACCCATCCATCCTACTATACATACATACATACATACATACATACATATATACAGACAGACAGACAGCCACCCACCCACCCACCCATCCATCCATCCAAAAAGTGGTTATACAGAACTTGAGGACATTACCTACATGAAAATATATAAATAATTATAAATATACAAGAACAAGAGAAATAAGAAAGAAAACTTTGCTTCAAACCATGCAGGGTAGCTGTCTAGAGGTGAGCTCGTGTGATTCTTATTCTGTCAGTGAACAACCTAAAAACAGAAAAAAAGAAAGAAAACTTACCTTAGAAATCTGTAGGGTTGTTTCCTCTGAGACATGTTCGAATCTGTAAACAGTTACTCAAAAAAGGATCCAGGTGTTTCAAAATACCTCTTTGGTGAACGTTTCAATTCTGCTAACATAAATGCTGCAATTAATGAACTAAAAGTCAGTGCTCTTCACCCCTATTTATAGACTTTTGCGGATCAACAGATTAAAGCATCATAGGACCAAATTTGTTGTGAGATTCTAAATATATGTGACATCATCATTCTGTAAGCCGAATAGGGCTTTGGAGCGTGATGTCACAGGAGGCGGGCCACGCCCCCCGCCGCCATGACAGTAGGCCAGACAAAGGATACAGCTTCAGCTATGGTTCCTACGTGTTGTGTAGTTGGTTGCAACGTTAGATCTCACGATCGTGAAGGCAAGAAACTGGATAATGGGCTATGTTTTCATCATTTTCCATCCTGGCGGCAACGTGAGGGATCCCATGTATCCGATATCACCAAACAAAGATGCCAGGCATGGATTGCAGTGGTGAGACGAGCGCATATCGAGTTCTGTGCAATCCCCAGCTTTTTGTTGATTTGCTCGCGGCATTTTCTCTCCGGTGAGTTCTAAATTAATTCATATCACTATCCGGTTGTTCAGTCTGACGTCACTAGCCGTGTCTGGGTCTAAACCCCGCCGTTCCGATGAAAACGGAATTTATGACATTTAACGGAGTTTGAAGTTAGCAGGGAGTTAGCTCGCTAGCAGGTTCACGGAGTAATCAGAAAAGTTTAGCATGAATCTGGGTGTTAGATTCAAGATTTAAGTCTTAAACTTATCAGATATCAGTTGTTAGAAGCTCCTTACCGTTTGGAGAAATCTCTTCTCAATCTGCTGTCCTCTTCTGCTTGCATCTTTTGTTTTCATCTAACACTGACGTTATTCCATGTTAATTATTTTTTCTCCGTGAAAAACACAGCAACTCATCTTATCCCGGGGTGCCAGAAAGTCGAGCTGCGGATCTCAGCAGAAAACTTTTCAAACTGATTCCAGGTTGATCCAGGTATACATTTGAAAGAGGTTCTCCTCGGTGACGTGACAGTCGGAACGCATCTGCGTAACTATGGTTACAGGGGGACGCTTTGGAGCTCAGCAGCAAAATATTTCAGATCAATATGTAAATACTCCAACTCTAAAACCAAGTAAAATAAATATGCTGCATATGTGTATAGTGCGTTCATGTGTGTGTGTGCGCTGCGTGGTGACGTAGGCGCGTGCATGTGTGCCCCGGTCACAGCTCCTTTCAGCATGGCCGGAGGTAAGTCACTGCCACGTTGCTCTCAGCTAATTAAAGTTTGTTCAGATCCCAAGCTGCAATGTGAATACAGCCAAACCGCCGCGTTTTTGTTTGTCATTAAGAGACTCATTCGGGATAAGTTTTGTGGAGGGCGGAGTTCACTAATATACGCTTATGAGTTTTAGCCGAGAACGCAGCTAAAATGCTAGCATGCTAAGTTAGCCTGATTGCTAGCGGCTACTCGCGGCAGTCTTTTTTAACAGCATGCACTCTTTTTTCCTTCGTCAGGAGAGGTGTACTGGCAGTCGCGTGACACACACAGATCAGACACATATTTCTGTGTTGCAGGTATGGAGATGTTCTTATGTTTTGGAGATGCAGTCTTTCATTCATTGTTTTTATAAGTACAGTGTTGTACTGCCTGTTAGATGGCGGTTATTAATATAATTGTACTGAACTATAATGTTTGAACTATAAGTACCAGAATATTGGGTCCTGGTTATTGAATTGTATTTATCTGACTGTTTATTTGTTTTTGAATTATTTTGTTTATTGTTCTTATAAGTTGTTTTTGATGTTTTTTCAGTGACATATTATTTATTTTGTGCTTTTTGTTTTTGAGAGCTTAAGTTATTGTTTTAAAACAATTTGTTGTATTTGATTCATTATATTATTGTAGTGTTAATGAAGCTGCAGACACAGCTCCTTTCAGCATGGCCGGAGGAGAGGTGTACTGGCAGTCGCGTGACACACACAGATCAGACACATATTTCTGTGTTGCAGATGTGCAGTAAAGAGCCAAAGACCCAGTACTGTCTCCTGCCTCTTACTTTCACGCCAGAACACAACGCAAGAACAACAGGCGTAACACATGAACGGGTTACACATACTGAGGTGAGTTGTTGAGGATATGTCGAGCTGTTGATGAGCACGGCTGTTTTTGTGCTCTTATATACTGTTAGCCTGTTTTGCTGGCGTTAGTGAAGCTGTTTTCAACTGGATGTAACATTGTTGAACTCTGATGATTAATGAATAAACTCTCGATGTGACGACGTGAGCACGTAATTGTAACCCTGTGTTCATTTAGTCGTTTGATACCGTTTAATATCCAGTACATCTATTGGGTGTTTTATAACATGCCCTGGAATCATTTTAAGTTTTACAATGCCGGTGATTTACGACTCTTTCGCGACAGTCAACTGTGGCGTAAACTCTGGCGGGTCTCAGAGCTAGCTTATGTGAGCCAGCAGTGACATCTATACATGCAGTAGCCTTAAAATACTGATTATTTATTCTCCTGCTAGGTAAGAATTTGTGTTTTATACGTTTATTGTCACATTGTGCGCCATGTTATTGTTTCGGTGAAATGAATTTCTACAATGGCGGACTTAGACAAAATAGTGTTACTGTTAATTTGACTCTCTGCAGTGTTTAAATGCTTACATATACACACAGTTACTGTCCCTCCACACGTAGGACTCAGTTCTGCTTCTATGCCCCATCTTTGTTTACTCTTTCCCACCCAACAAGTGCATAAATAAGATGTTAAAAACGTCATCATCATATCAAACATGATCGATTTGGGGGGAGTTTGTTTGGCACATGCTGACTGCATTCTAATTATAACCAGAAGAGGAGGCGAGAGCAGAGAACGAGAGTGCAGCAGTTTGGTGAAAGGAACAGGTGAAGAAGAGGTGAGCATCCAAGAGACGAGCAAGAGGACGGTTTCAAAGCAGACATTATGGCACAATAAAAGCTGTAAGAGCAGAGATTCATTCATATCTTTACTATTTTTCTTTAGCTTCTACTCCCGCTGCTTACAATAAATCCGAGATAAAGAACAAACAAGAGCAACTCACATGGCATTGATTGTTTAGTTCAGTGTCACTCTGTGATTGTTTGACATTTCATATAAATGTGACTCTAAAATATAGCCAATAATATTAAAAAGCTGCTGTTACTGAGTCAAACTTGAAGGATTATGATAAACTTCAGTTCTTACTGAATCTGTAACATTGCTTTTTTTTAAATTGTTAAATGACTTTTGTGTCACTGCACAGTGAAAAGCTCACCTGATGTAGTGGTGAGGCCATGTTCACCACTAGATGGAGACAACCTGGCACAGGTATTTTCTATACACTAAATTTCACACTGAAAAGCCTTGGTGGGAATTGTTGTTTCATAGAAAGTAAAGGAAAACATGTCTTGAGGTCTTTTTCCAGTGTTTTCAAAATTGTGTTTTTCACATACACATCAAAACTTCACACAGACAAACACACACACAAAACAACAAAATATGTCAAATTAGGGAGGGCAGAGAGCGCAGCCTTTACATTGTGTTATTGTAGAGTGACAGGAACTGCCTATGAGCTTCTGATCAAGCAGAAGTGTTGACGGAAAATCTATCAAAGGAAATACATTGATGAAAATCAAAGAAGAGAAATATTTATGTGATGTTCCATTTTCCTGAGAGCTGATTGGCTGTGATGACTCCTTCAAGTACTACATGCTACTTTGTCCTGCTAGTTAAGCCTGCTGTCTGTTCTCAGGCCTCCTCCTGTTTCACTGCCATATATCCACCACCAGAGGGCTCCACTGACCTGCCTGCTGACATCAGAGCACACCCCTGTGTCATGTGACCTGGCAGGAGTAGCAAAGCTGGACTCAGACCTGGCCCAGGCAAGTTCAAAGGCAGCTGTGGTAGAGAGAGTATATGGGCTCAAATTGTGGTCATAAATATTTTGTACTTGTAAATCAGGATTTGTGTGTGTATGGGATCAGAACGATGACACCTTGAAATGAAACCGAAAAAAATATTGAAACTGAAAAAAAATATTGAAACTGAAATAAATGTACAGCGCAGCTGCGGTCACGGACAAACTTGCATGTGTCTGTTTGGGAATGGCAGATGCTGAGAGGTCCAGCGTTTACATTACCTGCTATTTCAAAGTGACAGCCTGAGGTGTTCTTCAGTAAATTGGACTACCGGACAGGAGGACCTGAGGCCCCACCGTATTATTTTCGATAAGTTAAATGTGTGTGTAAGCTAATCCGTAACTTAGGTCCTTAGGTGAGCACTCGGCTGTCGGGGAAACTTGTTTTGTAAAGTTCGTTTAGCTAACCCGTGCAGGTGAATGAATTTACCCTGACTAAAGAAATCAAGAGAAACGCACCGGGCTGCTCAGTGACTAACCACGGTTACTGTGCTTTTATTATGAGTATTATACTGTAAGAGCAACAGGCTGGACTCTGCTTCTGCTCCTGTGCAGAGCTGATTATTAATAAGAAGCTCGGTATACAGACAAGGATAACACAGTACCCGGGCTAGAACGACAACTCCAGTTTGAGGCGCATGTCCTCCTGACATTTGGTGTTTGTGTTAACGATCCAATGGAAAAGCTTTGATGGGAGTGAGCTGTTCACTTGCACTATAGCACACAAAACGCTGCGCTGAGCACTGAGTGTTGCATCCGTGTACACACTGCATTGCTTCATATTTCACTCGTAAAGTAGGAAATGGGTGGAGCAGTTTATTAAAAGGGTAAACGTACATGGGTTTGATTGTAAGGCCCAAACAGAGCTGGCACAGGTCTAACAAGCATGAAGGGACAAACTGAGTGTGACATAAGGAAATGCTTACATGTGTAATTATCTTGATTACTGGTGAAGGACTACGTCACATGTAATCAAACATGACTCATTACTTATAAAAACCCTTTAACTAAAAGTGTATCAGAAACTCTCCTCTACTGTTTACTCTGTTTATCACCCAACAGTGACCTCGACCCTCTTCAAGCTCCTCACTGGTCACTTCGAGTCAGGACGGCTGAAAATCCTCAGTGTTTACTGGGTAAGTTAAACTGATCAGTGGGACACTCGGGGACAGAGACCATGATGCTTTGGGGCAGACCACAGAGGTTTTACTAGTCAGTACAGATTTCAAACACACCGCTACATACTACATGTTGTATTTTTCTGGTTGCTAATACACTTGGATCCATTACAAACATACACATTGTTGTGTGATGTGTGAAGACTTTTTATGGCTTTGTTTTTTGTCCAAACAGCACAGAGGAAACTATTTCTAAGCCAAGAGGCTAAAATTCATGCATCAAATGATACGCAGCAGATAAGACGGATGTAATCAAGCTACCGATACAAAGAACATAGTCAAGGACAAATAAAGTGTCTTTTTTCCTCATTGTTCTCTGTGTGGGCCTCCTACTTCCTCCCACAGTCCAAAGACATGCAGTTAGTGGGGACAGGTTCATTGGGGCTCTAAATTTCCCACGGTGTGAATGTCTGTCTCTGTTTGCCCTGCGACAGACTGGCGACCTGTCCAGGGTGTGCCCCGCCTCTCATGACAGCCCCAAGCACTTTACATGTGATGTAAAGTGGACTTTTCTTTTGTTGCCACGTCCATGATTTAGAAAATGTTACACAGATGTTGTCCTGCTTCGCTGTGCTGAAGCGTGTGCTTCATGAAAAGTTTGAATAAGAAAATATCAGGTCAGTAACTGTTTTTGTTCCCTGTAGGTGAGGCTGTGACAGAGCTCTTTAAACTCTGCTGTAGGACTGAGTCTACAGAGGAGATTCCTGGAAGAGGATACGCTGAAGATGAGGGCAAAGGTCAGGTTCCTGGCTTTACTTGTTGAGTGACCATACTGCATTCTGGAAACGTGCGTAGCTTACTGGGAGATCTGGGCGTCTGTGCTGACCCGGGCCTCAGCAATTGAACAGAAACTCTTGGATGTGTTTGTCGTCTGTAGAAAACAGTGATATCAGCTCTGCTTTGTCCAAGCTGACCGAGCCAGCAGCAACTGTGCCCATTTCCAAACTGTCTGTCTCCAACATGGTGCACAGTGCCCGGAAGCACATTCGCCGCCATCGACGCATCGATGAGTCGCCCCTTAACACCGAGATACTCAATTCTGTCCTTCTGGTAAGAGTTAATCATGTAGCCTGTTTAAAAGGCATTAACTAGTCGGAGTTGACTGATACTTGACTGAGTTTTAATGGTTTCAGCTCATTTTATGAGGAAACTGATTCTGACAGAAGAGGTGTGGATCCCGTGTTAGGAGACGGTGAGCGTGATATTCAGAGCAGCAGAGACCTCGGAGCGTGTGGTAGTTTGACTCGTACTGATGTGGCTCCTCTGCTTCTTTTCACAAACAGTTTTTCCTTCCTGGTTACTGTTGAGCCCGTCACACTCAGCAGCTCGAGCTAAGACAGCCTTGAATCTTAAAACTACAGCCGTAATTGCATTTATGTCTTAGAGTGCTGGCCACAGATATTGATCCCATCTGACAGCAGCTCAGTAAAGCACAAGAGCGTCATCTTAAACAGGATATCAGGCAGCGTTCTTATTTTTATTGTCTACTTCTGGTCACATCCTGCTTTTGCCACTGAGCGATCAGCATCCTGTGTTTTATCATGAAGTGATGACTACGTGAGCTGCACTTGTTTAATTCTTCTAACATCTATAAAACAACAGAGTTTCTAAATGACAGACTTATTTATTTGTGTTTGTGTCTCTGTTTCCAGATGCTGCTGTGGAGAAGTCTGACTGTAAGAATAACACTCAGCTGTCCAACTCCAGTGGGACATCGGAGCAAGAGAAAACCTCTGATTATGTATGTTTGCCTCTTCACCACTCGCACACTCAAGGTTACACTCAGGTCAGGTCCAATATAAGTTTCAGAGTGAAGACGGGCTCAGTGCTGTCAGTACTTTGTCAGGATTTTTATTAGAATGTATTAAATTTGGTGTCCTGCTGTTTGATTTCATGCTGGTCTTTTCCCTCGTTGTAGAACCTTTTCCACCAGCTGAAGTCAGCCCCCAGTGACAGTCTGACCTACCGTCTGGCTCTGTGTGTGTGTCTGGTCAACTATTACTACGGTGGGCTGCGGGCTGTTGGACACCTCTGGCAGGAGTTTGTCCTTGAGTTGCGTTAGCGGTGGGAAAATAACCATCTTATTTGTGGGTGGGTACCTCACAGGCTCGTGCTGCTTTGATTTTAAAGATGTCACACATATTAACATTTTCATTTTATAGCAGGTAAAATAAGTATTGAACACGTCAGCAGTTCTCTAAGCAAATATATTTCTAAAGGTGCTTTGATGTGAAATTATCACCAGATGTCGGTAACACAGGGACATTAAACACACAGACATTTATTTATTACTTTATACAAATGTTGGTGATGACAGTTCATGGCAGCTTCTGTATGGAGAAACCAGTCCCATCATTGCTCATGACTTTGACCCACTCACCACACAAACAGTCTATAAATCCCGAATGCTCCGTGGATCCTTCCCACAGATTCAGCTCAGGTGATTGGCTGGGCCGTTCCAGCAGCTTTACTTGATTCCTCTGAAACCAACAGTTTCCATTGGCTGTGTTTGTGATCATGGTCTTGCTGAAACATCCATCCTTGTTTCATCTTCATCATCCTGGTAGATGGCAGCAGATTTTAATCAACAATGTCTCCATTCATCCTTCCTGGAGTTAGATTTAATGGCTCAGTCCCTTTTGCAGCTTGTTATAAAGTTTTTATGCATAAGTTTTCTAAGCAATCACACATTTTTTTGGGAACATCAAAATCATAATGCTCCCACCTCCAGTGTTGCTGTGGTGTTTTTGGGATGCAGCCACCCAAACACGGTGTGTTTACAGCATTCAGAGAGTTTTGCTCTTAACAAAGGCAGTCGCACTTTTCTCCTCCCCCTTAGCTTCCCTGCTTAGCCTCTTGTGTCCTTGTCTAGTCTCGTGTTTTTTGTATTACTTTTCCCTGGAACATTCTCTCACAGTCTGTTCTCTAAAACCTAAAAGAGGAATTATGGATTGGATCAACTGCTCCCTGAATGCAATTGACACCCCTTTCTCAACGAGAAGTCTGGGCTCGGGTGAGCCTGAGTGCTGAAGATATCTACCTATTCGGAACCATGGTAACAGGGTTCTGGCTGATCGGAGCTGGCTTGGCCCTGACTTATCGAAGAATTAAGAAAGCGGAACCGGCTGTTCAAACCCCCACAAGGCTGCCCGCTGGGATTCAAACGATGGGGAGAGGCGTGAGTTTCTCAAAATGGGCTCATTGAACGCAGCATGGATAAGATCTTGGAGAAGCTTACGGCTGCTGTGAACACTCAGAATAAGACTTCTGAGTGCAAATTGGATCACATCTTGGAGAAGCTGACTGCGGTCGTTACTAACTTGTTATTTTCTGTTATACTGCGAGAGTACTGTTGCCCGCGAAGGGTTGTTGTTGGTGTGGAGAAAAATGGCGTAACAAATAAAGCGCTTGGAGTGAGACTACGACGTCGTGTCTTTGAGTTCTCAGAATCGGCTCTCTGAGCACAAGAATGACAACATCACGGAGCGCAAGTTTGATAACATCATGGAGAAGCTCACGGCTCTCCAACGGGAGATTGAGAGACCAGTGTCGGAGTGTTAGAACAGCTTTGAAATTCATATGAGCTGTTCGCACTAAAGTAAAAACCTCCATCACTTATGCGGATACCCCTTCGGCCCCAGCCGTGGGCTCAAGGCTGGAGCCGAACAACAACTCCCTGATAACGACTGTGTTTAGACTGTTCTTCCCACTCCATGCAAGGCCACCTGGGTTGGCTGGAAGACTGTTTACTTAGCCTGGCAGGGAGGAGGACACTGTCTCAGCTGAACTCTGGACACGCACACACTTACACAGACATATATACACATGCAGATGTACACTCCTCCCCCCTCCAAACGCCTTCGACGCTTATTCCCCTCCGATGCTGACGGTGGATCAAGGAGACCAGCGCACGCAGGCCCGGATGTACTGTCTACACTGGCTGTCTCTCACCCTTTACCCATCCCTGTTGCTTGTCATGTGTTTCATGTGCAGAGGTGATTTTTTCTGTTCTCAAACTGATCTCCCTGTTGGAGCTCAGTCTGGGGGGAGTTGTTTTTTTCTCCTTATCTTTCCTCATGTGGTGCATTTTCCATTGTTATACCTCTCTGACCTGTCTTCCCCATGTGATGTTTGTGTCATGTATGTATGGTCAGAAGGGTAAGATGGCGCTGGCAAAGGTCGGCAGCCTTAACCCAATTTCCATCGGGGTCAGCCTTCAGGATCAATAAAGTTTTATTGAATTGAATTAAGTGAGCAAACTATATTAAAGTTAAAGCGTATTGTTGTACCTATGCATTACACTGGAGCAGAGCTTACATACATTCTTACCTGCTTACACTCATCATTCATTCGTCAAACTGAATAAAATAGCAATAAAATAGGGTGGCTGCAGCTCAGGCGGTAGAGCGGGTCGTCTACTGATCGGAAGGTTGGTGGTTCAATTCCTGGCTTCCCCCAGGCTGCATGCCAAATATCCTTGGGCAAGATACTAACCCCAAATTGCTCTCCGATGCGTTCATCGGAGTGTGTGTGTGTGTGTGTGTGAGAGAGAGAGAATGTTACTTAGAAAGCACCTAGAAAAATGTGCTTGTGCGAATGGGTGAATGCACAAGTTGTGTAAAGCGCTTTTAGTGCTCAGAAGAGTAGAAAAGCGCTATATAAGAACCAGTCCATTTACCATTTAACCAGAGGAGTATTGCACTGGTTGGATGGCAGCAGCCATGGAGGGAGGGTGTAATTGTCCCGTGTTATGCTGGTGTTTTGTATTAGATGTAAGCTTACATTTGGCAGCATTAGTGAACATTATACTGAATGTTACACAGGAGTGTCTCAGGTAGGAGGGAGGCTCACTCGGTCCATTCACTGAGCTTAGTGTTCAGTGATCGATGGTCCAGGGGAAAAGCTGTTTTCTTAGCCTGGCTGTCCTGTTTCTTGAACAGGTGCTGTCCAGGATGAGATGAGATTTGATTGGCTCTCCTGAGACAGCGAGTGCTGACCATGTCCTCCAGGGAAGGAAAGGGACAGGCACTATTCTTCTGTGCTGTCTCAATGACCCACTGAGCAGTTAGCATACCAAGCTGTTAGCAGTAGGTGGGGACACACTATGGTGCTGTGGTAAAAAAGCCACCAAGACTTTCTTCTCCAGATGGTTCCTCCTCCTCCTCAGCATCCTGAGGTGGAGTCTTTGACTTTGGACCATGAGAGGTCCTCAGCTACGTGAGTCCCCAGGAACGAGGACACTCGCTGAACACAGTCTGCTTGATGTGGAGAGGAACGTGTTTCCCTCTGCTGAGGTCACATCTCCTTAGTTTTGATGGCGCTGAGCAGACGGTTGTGTTCATTGCAGCAGCCTGTCAGGTTTTTAACCTCCTGCCTGTTCGCCGTCTTCTCCACTGATGATTGTCGCATCATCAGCAAATGTAACGATGGTGTTAGAGGGGCAGGTAGGTGTGAACTCATGAGTGTACAGGAGAGCAGGCAAAGACGCCTGTGGATACTTTATGAATGCAGATGATAATATTCTGCCAGCGTTTCACAGACTTGTTCAGCAAACTTTAAACACACTTCACGCTTCTCTTTTTTTCTGTGGCTCTTGCGCACATATAGTTTTCTTTGAAACAGTCGTACCTGCTGATTCCAGGCCTTTCTGTGGCTCTTCATAACTGGGCCTTGACTCTTCTGATAATTCTTTTCACTGGTCTGTGTGAAATCTTGTGGGAAGCACCTGGTCGTGGCCCATTTATGGTGAAATAATATTCTTTCACTTTACCAAAAGTGCGCTGGAACCTTCAGTAGTTCTACTGTGACCACTGCCACCAGCATGTTTTGCAAAAGTCTTGAGAGAGCTCGTTGTTTTTACCCGTCATGAGACGTTTCTTGTGTGAAACCTGAATAATGAGACCATCAGTTGGGACTGAACCAGCTGATATTTGATTTGATATTAATTGGCGAGGTCTGTGACGAGTTACATGACTCTTTGGTGGCAGGACTCCTGGGCTGGAGGTGCGAGTCCCACTGAGTCTGTGGATGTTGTTGGACTGTCCTGGTTTCCCACCTCGGGATAAGCAGACTACAGTAGCGGTTTCCCTTTCTATGAAGTGGGACTAGGGGCTGTGCTTGAACTTGGGAATGATACTCCAAAGCCTCCCTGGAAGTCTGTGACTGGGTCAGTTCGTTAGTTGAACCTGAGGTTGAGGATATATTTTCAGCCCTGGAGCTCCTCTGTCAGATGGTGACGGCATACAAAGTATCTGGTACCACTGTCCTCTGTGTGCTGCTGTTGGTCCGTCAGCTGTGGAGAGAGTGAAGAATAAGTGATAATGAAAAGTTGTTGTTCTCGTTGAACTCTGTTATTGCTGCTTTATTCGTGGCCAACACTCAGCAGATATTGGCACCAGCCGATTTCAGTCGGGATCTCAAAGGACTTCGTGGAAGAGCAGAACCTATTTGCAGACATTTGTGGGACCTCGTTAGACTGTTGACTTGGACACAGACAGAAGACAGAAACACATTTTGAGACCAGAGGAGATGGATCTGTCAGAGCGGGGGCCCCCAGGCTGTGGAGTGCTTTGCCTCCATCATTATGTTGCCTTGATTGCATTTATTTTTATAAACAGCAGCTTGAGACTCATTTATTTAGCCTGGCTTTGAACTAGATTTGTGCTGTTTCATATTATTGTGAAGCACTCTGTGGTTCTTATCCTGTGCCATATAAATAAAGTCAAATGCTGGATGTCTGTACTTTGTCCAGCTTCAGCTGTCCAGCTGAGCCGACACTTTAGAATCGGGCTTTGGTGTTGTTGTCAGTCATGTTGGATCTCCGTCCGTCTCTAATAACAGACAAATGACCAAAATGTAAAAATCCAAGTACATAATACCAGGCACAAAAGCCCCTGCAGTGTTTGTGCCGTGCTCTAACTAAAACTTTGCTTGAAATTGTTTAAGCAGTATTTGTTTCTCTGTTAACACACTGGTGTTCACTCATATCCATCTCTGTGCTTCCTAATCTGCAGGCTGGCAGGTGGAGCTCCTGATCTTCGCTGTTGTCTTTTGCATCAGAAGTTCCAGGTAGCCACACAGTGCACAAAGTGCACAAAGATCAAGGACTAATCGAACGATTTAAAAGACAAAAAACAACATCATGCACATTTGTAGACTTGCAACTTTAATTCCAGTGGTTTATCAAAAGTGTTGTGTTAACTTTGATAATTGGAACGATGTTTAGGTGATAAAGAGAAAAATGAATTCTGAGAGCTGATGCTCAGTGTGATACAGCATCTTCAAACTCCCAAACACCTGTTTATGTCGTGTTGTCTGTTGAACACAAGTAGCAGTGTTATGTTTCCATGTGTGAAAAGAGTTTTTGTTCCTGGACAGATGCTGAATTGTTGTATCGAAAGGAAGAAGGCCAGAGATGAATCTCACAAGGTACCCGAGGGGAAAGAACAGGAACACAGGGTCTCAGGTACCTGCCAGAAGAGCCGCCAAGGACCAGAGTGTGCAACCAGTGCTTCCAGTTCAACAAGAGAGATGTCTCAAGGAAAATCCTGGGACTCGTGGAGTGGCAGCGAGGAGGAATTCTTCGAGTGCCTGAGTGACCAGGGCGAGCCTGAGGCGACACAAGCTGAGGGCAGAGCTGAGGGCAGGCTGCACCCCTACAACAACATGACTCTGCTCAACTCTGCAGAGCCTCTCTGTGTTCACAGGTCACCACACAGGTCAGAGTCACTGCCTCACTGTGCAAACACATCATATGCTGTTATTTATTCCAAATACAGCATGTTGAAAATAATAGTCGGGGTCACACGGGGTGGAGCCTATCCCATACCATAGGGCGAGAGGCGGGGTTCACCCTGGACAGGTCGCCAGTCGCAGGGCGAACACAGAGAGACAGACAAACATTTAACCCAGGGGTGGGCAACTCCAGGCCTCGAGGGCCGGCGTCCTGCAGATCTCACCCTGTGTCAACACACCTGAATCAGATGGTTAGTTCAGCCTCTGGAGAACTTCCACGATAAGGATAAGCTTTATTTGTTGGTTGCCTGCAACTGAGATGACCTAATCGACCATACATACAATGTACAAACTTAACATTGGGGATACAGGTCAGGCTAACTAGCAACAAAGGATAGCCCTAACCCAAGACACGTTGAGGAGGTCATTTAGCCATTTAAATCAGCTGTGTTGGATCAAGGACGCATCTAAAACCTGCAGGACACCGGCCCTCGAGGCCTGGAGTTGGACACCTCTGATTTATGCTCTCATTCACACCTGTGGGCAGTTTAGAGTCAGAGTTAACCCAACCCCACTCGCTCCATGTTCAAAGACGTGCAGTTAATAATTAGAACTAAAAGAAAGCGGTTGTAACAGTACAGAGGCGACCTTTGTGTGACAAAACCATGAAAGCAGATCTCATATAAGTGGTTCACAGAAATGTCATTAACCTCAGCTGAAGCTGACTGAGTCTGATATCTGTGCATCATGTTTCATTTTCAGGAACCTGCTCCAATGACAGAGGACCTGTTAGCAGAGCAGTCAGAGGTACTGACCAAACTGGGCACATCAGCTGAAGGTACCCACCTGCGTGCTCGGATGCAGAGTGCCTGTCTGCTATCTGACATGGAGTCCTTCAAAGTGAGTCGGACACACTCTGGGTCAGCTGTCTCCTAAGTTTCTTAGTGCTTCCTGTCTAACATCCACACTTAGACGGACACATCGGAGAGCAGCTTGGGGTTAGTATCTTGGCTATGGGGCGATTGTGGCTCAAGAGTTGGGAGTTCGCCTTGTAATCGGAAGGTTGCCGGTTTGAGCTCCGGCTTGGACAGTCTCGGTCGTTGTGTCCTTGGGCAAGACACTTCACCCGTTGCCTACTGGTGGTGGTCAGAGGGC
>JAUTWO010000003.1:0-15197 GCA_033042605.1 Pleurophycus gardneri | reverse complement strand
GATAAGGCTGAAAGTTCGGTTAAAAAAGCGATTGAGCGTGGTGTATTGGTTAAGACAGAGGAGCGTTTTGTTACCAAAGAAGCAAAAAAAACAGAAATAAGCATTTTGGCCATCGAGCGCGTTGGACGTGGTGCGGTTACACCCATAGCAAGTAAAGATAGTGTCGATAAAATGTTAGAAAATAGCAATCTTAATCAGGGTCAAAAAGATGCGGTAGCATTGATTTTAACAAGTGAAAATAGATATGTTGGTGTGCAAGGTACGGCTGGTACAGGTAAATCACATATGCTAAGTAAAACAGTTGATGAAATCAAAAGAAGTGCGGTAAATAACGCACAGAACGAAGGCTTCAAGGTAATTGGTCTTGCTCCGTATGCTTCTCAGAATCGGGCGCTTGAGCAATTAGGCATGGAATCTAAAACATTGGCTAACTTTTTAAAAAAACAAGAAAACACTAAAAATAGTGAGCTTAATAATAAAACTATTGTTATTTTGGATGAAGCCAGCGTTGTGCCAGCACATCAAATGCTTAAACTCATGCGTGTTATCGAAAAGCACGATGCGCGACTGGTGCTCAATGGTGATATTAAGCAAACTCAAGCGGTTGAGGCGGGTAAGCCTTTTGAGCAGCTACAAAATAGTGGAATGAGTTTGGCATATCTCACAGAAATTAAGCGACAAAAAAATAAGCGCATCAAGTTGGCGGTGTTGCAAGCAGCTAGCGACAATATACCAAGAGCTGTAGAAACGCTTAAGAAAAGTGTTATTGAGATCAAGAATGATGAAAAGCGCTATGAGCAAATAGCTTTCAGATATGCAAGCCTGAGTTCTAAAGACAGGGCAGAAACCTTAATTGTAGCCGTTACAAATGAAGCAAGGCTAAAAATTAATTTGGCGGTTAGGGAAAAGCTTGGAATAAAAGGCGGTGATGAAGTCAGTATACTTAATTCTGTTGATATGACTAAAGCCCAGGCAAAAGAAGTTAGAAATTATGATGTTGATATGGTGGTTATTGCGCCAGCGGCTTACAAAAACATTGTAAAAGCTAACGAGCAATATTTGATTCAGAAGGTGGACGCCTCGAAAAATGAAATAACTGCCAAAACAAAAGATGGAAAACTTATTACTTTTGATCCAAGCAAGGTAGGCGGTTTGCGTGCATTCACTGAGGAAAGAATAGCCTTGCAAAAAAATGAGTGGGTTAAAGTGACCAACAACAATAAGGACTTAGATTTGCGTAATGGCGAACGGTATCAAGTCGTATCAAACGACAAAGATAATATAGTGCTTAAGAGTGGTGACAGAAGTGTAAAATTGCCTAAAAGTGAAAGCTTGCATTTGCAATATGGCTACGCAACAACGGTACACAGTTCTCAGGGGCTAACAAGTGATAGGGTTTTAATTGATGCAGACGTAAACAGCAAGACAAGTAACAAAGCTGTGTTTTACGTGGCAATTTCACGGCCAAGGAACGGTTTGGAAATCTACACAAACGAAGCAAGTAAATTAAGTGATAGCATGAACAGGGAGCCAAAGAAATATGCTGCCCTAGAAATGCGTGACAATATTCAAGAAAATAAAATATTAGATTTGAAGTTGCAAGCTATGGCCAATAAACAATTATCGGCCAATATAAAACCTAAGACGAATGCACCTCAAAAAACAGCGCAAAAGCAAAAAACATTTATCAGGCAAAAATCAATTCAAGCCGAAATCTAACATTATTTGAATACAGGGTTTTTAGCTTTAATCTGAGAATACTCTAGCGGGAATAGATCGCTGAGTATTTTTTTTGCAATCTTGTCATAATCATGTACAGATGATAAAGGTGTCCAACCAAAACTATCACAAATGTTTCTCACCACTTGCTTGGTTGCATTGACATAATCTTGTGTTAAATCAACCTGACTTAAGTTCATACACATTGCGCCATATGCAAATGACCACAAGCTTTTAGCAAAAATATCAGGGGTAATAGGCGATGGTAATTTAAGATCGTTGTTGTTGATTGCATCATTAGTAAAATCAGCAATACATTTAATAAAGAACATCGTATGTTTATCAAACTCTTCAAATAAATCTGATTTCACCCTGTCTCTAAAGTAAGGTGTATTGACATAAAAGATCGCTCTAAATCCACTGGGATACATATTTAGAATGATAATTTCAGAAATATGTAGAACAAGTAATTTTTCTCTTGGTAATCCGTTAAGAGAATAGGCTTTCTTCGCCATAGTTGCCCATAAATTGAATGTCTTTAATGCAAGATGCAACAACAGGCTATCTTTGGTTTTAAACACCAAATAAATAGTCGGTCTTGAATATCCTGTTTCTTGGATCAAATCATCTAGTTTGAATTTATCAAATCCAATTTGAGTAATAAGCTTTTCAGCGGCCGTTAGGAGCACAACTAATCGCTGATTAATCAGAGCTTGTTTGGGGGTAATTTTCATCGCTTGGTCATTGTCAATTTCAGTAAATAGCATGACTATCATACCTCAAAAAATAAAACTGTAGTCTAAAAATAAAACTGGTATCTAAAAATAAAATTTTAGTATAGAATTAATACTACAGTTTGTTTTTTAGATTATTATATTATTTTAATACTACAGTCTAAATATAAAATTAAGATTTAAATATTGGACTTAAGTATCAATTATACACAACAAAGGTGACGATAGTGGAGGCAATACAGCAAATCATTGAGGAGTGTGCGCCATCCATTCCACAAGCTTTAATGATGTCACTTGTGGCAAGAGAATCTAACTTTAAACAATTTGCAATAGGTATGGACGCTAAGCAAGGTTATGTTAAGCAGCCAGAGAATTTAGAGGATGCTGTAAAAACAATAGGCGAATTAAAAAAAGCAGGGCGCAGTTTTTCGGTTGGGTTGGGCCAGATTCATATATCTAATATTGAGAAGTATAACTTGAGTTGGGAACAGGCGTTTGACCCTTGCGTGAATTTACATACAAGTGAATTGATTTTATGGCAATTCTACAATCAGGCGGTTAGTAAGGGTTATTCAGGCGCAAGCGCTTTATTTGCAATGTTACGAGGCTACAACAGCGGAAATATTGAGTGGACAGTCAGCAATGGCTATGCAAGCGCAATATTGAAGAATGCGAACGTATCAAATTATGCAGTTTTAAATGAAGGTTATGCAAATACAAAAGTAAAAGTGTCGTTGAATGCGTTAAAACAAAACGATGCTGTAACAGAGGAGGGAAATAAAAATAACGAACAACAAGACTTTTTTTCAAATAGCAGCAATACGAGTGACGATTTTTTTCAACGCAACAAACTTAATGAAGGAGTAGGAAATGAAGTTAAATGACTTATTAATTAGAGGTATTGTTTTAAAGAAAGCCCATGAATCAGACAAAACAACTAAAAATGTCGCGGCTGGTTTGCAGATTGTTGGTGTGGTAGGGGGTGTTTTATTGGCCAATAGCGCTAACGCAGCAAGCTTACTCACAACAGCACAAAGCATCTTTACAACCATGTACCAAGTGGTTGGTGCATTCGGTGCTATTGGGGTTTTGGTAACAGGTTTAAATTGGGCGTTTGGTAATTTTATTGGTAGTGGCGACCCTAAAAAGCTATTTTTTCAGGTGCTAATAGGTACTGGTGTTGCCTTTGGTGCGGTAGCTTTAATTCAGTTTGTTAAAGACATGGTTGCTGGTGCTGGCGACGATATTACAACACTGTAATTATGGCTGATAACGATAACTCTAATCAGCTTTATGTGGCTGAAATTGATAAGGCACTACAGAAACCTTCTACGTTTTTGTACGTGCCCGTTATCAAAGTGTTTCTACCCGAAGTATTTATTTTCATGGGTTTATTCGCAGTAATGGGTTTTTGGGTGGTTGTATTTTTACCCGTGCATCTTATTTTGATGATGAAAACGAATGAAAACATATTTTGGGTAGATGACATGATTACCAATTTTTTTGATATTACCTTAAGTAGTAATAAGGGCATTAAAGGTAAGAACGTACTTACTTATCAACCGTTCTACAAGCGATCAACAAGAAAAGATGACTTAATATGAAAATGGAAACTTTTAGCGGTAGTGTTATGAGCCAATTGCCTTATTCGATTGCATGTAATGAGAATACGGCAGTTACATACAATTTGGATTTAACACAAACGATAAAATTAAATGGTGTTGCATTTGAAACCTTAGATGTTTCTGAATTGAACGCATTAAGTCATCGTTGGTTGTTTACTTTAAATACCGCATTAAAGGGCGGTAAGGTGGCAATGTGGACGCACGTTATTCGTAAAAAAATAAAATTCAATCACGATGATGTAGTTTACGACAATGATTTTTCTCAAGATTTTGCAGAAGCTTATTACAAAAAACTGGGCAAAGATAATGAATTTGTCAATGACATATATGTATCCCCAGTTTATCGGGCAGCGCCTTCAAGACTAGATAAATTGGCGCTTCGTTTAAGTAAGAAGAAAAAGAACGAAATTAGCGAAGTTTACCAGGACAACGTAGAAGAATTTAACAAGGTTAGCGAGCAGCTAATGGTGTCATTGCGTCAATTTAGACCGACATTATTAGGTGCTTATGATAAAGATGGAATCGCATTTTCTGAGCAAGCTGAATTTTACAGCCATTTGCTAAACCATGAAGAAACCAATATCCCTTACGCTCGAAAAGACCTGAGTGCTTTCATTATGTCCAAAGAAATTAACTTTGGTCACGAAGTTATTGAGTTATCAGGAAATGCTGGTTCTGAATATGCAGCAATATTAAGTCTAAACGTTCCTTATGAGGCAGGACAAGTAAATGCTCGATGCTTTGAAGGACTTTTATCAGCGCCTTTTGAGTATATTTTAAGTCAATCTATTACTACTGTGCCATTCAATGAAGCCGATAAAACTTTAGAGATGCAATACAACAACATATTGAGCACCTCTAATAATAGTATCGAGCTGGAAAAGTTAAGAGAAACTAGAGAGAGATTGCAAGCTGGCGAGTTTAATTTTTTAAAGCACGAATTGTGTTTAATTTTGTATGGCAACAGCATCAAGGAATTAAATAAAAATATCAATGAAGCGACTGCAATTATCAATCAAAAAGGTTTTGTGCTGAGTAGGCTTAAAAGAGCCGTGATGAAACGTTGTTATTTCAATATATTGCCTGCGAATTTTTTGTTCCCTAGACAGCGTGCAGTTTCAATCCGAGATGATGTTTTTTGTTATATGTCACCAATGCACAATCATCCAACAGGCAATATTAATGGTAGCCAATGGGGATTACCAATTGCGGCAATGAAAACAATGTCAGACACCCCTTACTTCTTTAACTATCACGTATCTCGAAACCGATTAGCTGAAATGGGATTAAACATTGATGAAGATACAGAAGAAAAAGAACATCGTAAGGAGGTTGGCAATTACCAAATCGTCGGACGAACCGGTAGTGGCAAAACAGTAGTTAAAGTGGTGTTGAGATTGCTTGCTAAGAAAGTTTTAAGAGGCGGTCAAAGATTAAAAACTTTTAGCTTCGATAAAGATTATGGCGAGGAAATAGCAATACGCGCAATAGGTGGGCAGTATTTCAGAATACAAAAAGGAGTAAGTACCAATATCAACCCATTTTCGTTGCCAAGAAATCTTGAAAGTGTGTCTTTCATTCACAGCTTAATTAAATGGTGCGTTCAACATAAAAGCAACTATTTAATGAGTGCGAAAGACGATGATGAATTATTAAAAAGCATTAAAAACGTTTACACGCTACCACAAGAGCAACAGCGCTTAAGAACAATTAGACATTATCTAAGCAAAGGCGATGAAAATTCTCTCTATCAGCAACTAGGAAAGTGGTGCGAAAACGGTTCAATGGCTTGGCTATTGGATGGTGAAAAAGATCGCTTCGATTTAAGTATTAGCCATGATTTTGGTTTTGATATGACAGAGGTGTTAGACGATGACGATTCACGTACACCGCTATTAACTTATCTCACCCATAAAATTTCATTGGCTGCCAATGGATCGCCGCACATTGTTGATATTGCCGAGGCATGGAAGTCTCTCAAAGACCCTTTCATGAAAGAGTACATACTCAATAAAGGCAAAACTATTCGTAAAGAAAACGGCATTATCGGGCTGGATACACAAGATCCTGACGACATATCCAAATCCGACATTGGCGCATCGTTGCTATCACAATTCCCAACGCTGATACTCATGCCAAACTCTACCGCAAGAAAAGAAGATTATATGAATGGGCTTAAGCTTAGTCTTGCGGAATATGAATTAATTAGATACACCCCCGAAGGCATGGGGCGTTTCATGATTAAAAAAGGTAATGAGAGTGTGATGGTAAAAATGGATTTATCAGGAATGAACGATATGTTGTCCATCGTTTCATCGAGTATAGATAACGTAAATGTGTTGCATGAAATTATGAGTGAAGTTGGTGAAGATCCAAAGGTGTGGTTGCCTATTTTTAAACAAAGGAGAAATTAAAATGCAAGTGAAAAAAATCGTATGTGCTGTAGTCGTGGCTTTATCTTTAAACAATAACATGGCAAACGCGGCTGGTATCCCTGTTATTGATGCGGCCAACTTAGCGAATACAGCACAGAACCTAGTTCAATGGTCTAAACAATTAGCTGAGATGAAGAATCATCTTGATCAATTAAAAGCTACTTATGACTCTCTAAATGGGTTAAGAAGTGTGGGCAGCTTGTTAAACAATGAGTTACTTATTCAATACTTACCTAAAGATTATCAAGCGTCTTTAGATGCGCTATTGAGTGGTGGAGGCGGTGATTTTGCAGGCATTTCAGGCACGCTAAACAATATTGTGACTGCCAATCAAAAATACACTTGTGCAGCTCTAAACGAGACGGCCGCATTAATCAGTCAATGTGAAGCGCAATGGTCTAAGTTAGCCCTAGATAAAAACATCGGTGATATGGGCTACAAACAGGCGGCTAAAAACATCGAAAACTTGCAGGTGTTTATTAATGGAATCACTACATCGACTGACCCCAAATCAATTCAGGATTTACAAGCACGTATTGCAGTTGAACAAGTGCGTATGCAGAACGAGCAAGTAAAACTAGAAACCATCAAGATGATGATGGCGGCTGATGAAAAACTAAAAGCACAACAACATCGTGATGCTTTTAGGGCTGGTATTAATACAGGCGCAAACGGTGGTATTTCATTTTAACTTGTTAGGTACATATTAAATGAGAAAACTAATTTTATGTTTGATGTTGCTTATTTTTTCTGCGTGTTCTCAAAAAGAATATAGCGCAGACGAAATTTTAAAAGATTGGCAAGAGCAAGGGGATAAAGCACCTTCCTTGCTTGAAATTCAAGCCTTGTGTAAAAAAGATGTTGATACTGGACACCGTGACAGCACGGTATGTCAAGTTTCGAGAAGAGCTAACGCTCTTATTTTTCAAGAAAAACGAAAAGCTAATTTTTCAAAACGAAGTAAAAATTAATAACAGATTTAGAAATAAGGCGAATAACTATGGCAACGATGGTTCAGGATGTAGTAACCCACTTTACAAATGCTACTAACACGTTTATTGCGAGTAGTGCAGGACTTATTAGTGGGTATGTAATGCCAATTGGCTGGACTATCCTTGCTATAGGTTTGCTTGTACATGCTTGGGCGATTATGGAAGGTAAAGTGCAAGCACCATTACAAGATTGGATGTTTAAGCTAGTGGCTGCACTCATGGTTTTATACGCAATGAGTGGAGGATATTTAAATTGGCTAAGTGAACCTTTGTATAACTTAGGTGATGAATTAGGTACTTTACTAGCTGGAGGCGGGAATGCAGTCACTTCATTATCTACAGTAAATGACAAAGTGCTCAATCTTCTCTCGACCATTTTTAGTGCTGCTGGTGAATCTTTTAGTTTTCTTGATTTTGGTTCTGCCGTCATATTATTGATATTTGGGATACTTGTTTTTATAGCCTGTTATCTGTTAATCGCCACAGCATTATTCTTTATTGTGTTTGCAAAGCTAGGCATCAGTCTTGTATTAGCAGTTGGGCCATTTTTTGTAATGGCATTGTTAAATCAGCATACAAGAAATTACTTTTTCTCGTGGTTGAATACCGCATTGTATTTTGTCTTTTATCAAGTATTGACGGTCTTATTTATTATTTTATTCATTGGTATTTTAGATCAATACATGACAGCTTTAGAAACAAAGTTAGCTGGCGCGACATGGAGCATAGAAAATGCCGTACTAAACTTGATAGGTATGGGCGGCCCTGGAACACAAACTAATTTGGTAGCAACTATGGTTCCCGTTGTGGTGATTTCGTTAGCGATGTTTTTCATGCTCTTGCAATTGCCAACAATCGCTTCTTCTATGACTAGCGGTAGTGGCGGAGCTTTTGGTAATGGGTTGTACGCAATGTCACAAATGTTTAGACGCGGTGGAAAAAAAGGTGGTGGTGGTGGACAAAACAACACACCGAATACACCTAGAAACCAAGCGCCAAGAACAGTATTAACTTTACCAGCGCCAAAAAAATAAATTTTTATACAGGAAGAATGACATGAGAAGTAAAAATAATGCGAGAAGTGGCTTTTTAGTTTTAGCGATTACATTAAGTATGGTTTTAGTGGGATGTGCCACACCTAAACCTGCACCGTCATGGCCGAGTGGACAAGAGAGGCCGATTAATAAGGCTCCGTCATCAGTTGAATCAAAGGAGGCTAAATAATGGAAAAGGCTATCAAAAAATCAGAATTAAATAGCTACTTTCAAGAGGCTGCGGAATGGGATACGCAAAGGGTGACTAACGCGATTAATTCCGCAAATAGAAGCAAGAAGATTGCTTGGGCAGGCGCTATTTTCGGCCTAATTGGTTGCTGTAGCACGTTCTTTTTGTTGCCTCTCAAAACCGTTGTGCCTACCGTGATTCGTGTGGATAACCTTACTGGTAACTACGATGTTGATGGTAAAGGGTTTCACATAGACATTACAGATAAGCGTAATGAAAAAATTATGTTTAGCGATTTAATTCGATATGTGAATGCGCGTGAAGGGTTTACGAGAGGTGAAGCCGAGAAAATTTATAACACTTCGTATCTCATGTCTTGTGGCTCAGTAAGATCGGAGGTCACTATCTATTTCATGGTAGATAAAAACCCTAAATCTCCAGTCGCTACGATGCAGATTAACGATAAAGATTTAATTGAAATTCAAAACTATACGTTTTTACCCACTGATAATGAAAAGTTAAAAACTGCACAAGTCAGGTTTGATAAAACCGTTGTTCGTGGTGGAGTAAAGAAAACCAAAACGCGCTATATCGCTACAGTGACTTATAACTATGAGCCTAAGAATACGCCTACAGAAGTCAATGATTATGCACTTAACCCATTTGGTTTTTGTGCTTTGAATTATCGTGTGGATCAAGAAGGTAGTCCAGTAGATTTAACGAAACAGGTGACTACAAATCAAGTGGGTAATGGCGCTACAACAAATGCTCAGTTGGGCTACCCACAAGCTAATGTCGTATCAAATCCATCGACAAATACCAATGCAATGACAGGAGTGCAGTAATGAAATTAACTAATCTTAAACTACTAAGCGCTGTCTTAATAAGCCTGAATTTATCACACGCTTACGCAGAAGTGTTGCCTATGGCGAGTGAGAAAAATTCTCATATTCAAACCATCAATTATGATGAAAATATCTTTAAGTTTTATAGCGCAATTGGCATTGTAACCACGATTGAATTTGATCAAAACGAAGTCATTAAAGACTTTGCAATGGGCGACCGCGAAGCTTGGAACGCATCATTCAATGGTAATTTGTTAGTCATTAAACCGAAAGACAAAAGAGGCAGTACGAACCTGACCGTTTATACCTCAAAAAGAAAATATCTTTTTTGGGTGGAAATGCTTAGTAAGAACAACAAAAATGTGCCTTATCTTCTAAAGGTTAAATCACCTTCACAACAAGTCATTGCAGGGAGTACAAAAACCCCTGAAATGATTGCTGAGGAAGAGGCAGCGGCAAGAATCAAAGCACGTAATGACGAACTCGAAAAAATTAAGAGTGATTTAAAAAATGCCAAAAATGAAGGAAAAATTAACAAGGATTATTGGATAGTCGGAACAACAGAATTGGAGCCTGTGGCGGCAGAAGATAATGGTGTTCATACGCGATTGACATTTAGTGCGGCAAAGCCATTGCCAGTCGCTTTCATCATCGAAAATGATGGTACAGAAAGTATAGTCGATAGTCATATGGACGGGGATACGATGGTGTTACATCGCGTGGCAGATAAGATAATTCTGAGACGCGGAAATATGGTGGCTGGCATTACTAATCGCAATGTAAACCGCGTAGGCATGTCATCACCAACAGGAACAGTGTCAGATAAAGTACAGCGCAATATTATCGGGAAGGGTATGTAATGAAAGTTGAAGATAAAGTAGTAAATCTGGCCGAAAATGATCGCACGATTTTAGACGAGCGCATCAAGACGCAAACATTAACTGGGCAAAAAATCATTGCCATTGGCATGGCGTTGATTGCCTCATTAATGATTTTATTTAGCGTTGCAAAAACCAATAATTTGTTTGGTTTAGGCGAGGCTGAGAAAGCTAAAAAAGCAAAAGTTGAGGTAGCAGGTGCGGTTGGGCCGAAAGCGCCTGCCATTATCATCCCTGAACCAGCACCTCAAGCTATAAATGAACAACCTGCGGCACAATTAATTAGCGAAGCGACCGTTTGTGCAGGTGGTTTGAAATTGCCTAAAGGCATGCCTTGCCCCGAAGATAATCATCAAGTGATGGATGGTTCTAAAGTCGCGGAAAATCCCAATAGTGGGCAACCTAAAGCACCGCCAAGAAATGAAGTTTTAGAAAGAAAATTACGTGGTGGTATTAGCGTATCGAGCACCGTTCCTGCTATCACGCCAGTCGCTTTTGAGGCTGAAAAAAATGAGAGTTCAGAAACTAAAAACGCTTCTCAAGGTAACGGTTTAACCGATGCAATACCTAAAACCTTCACGCCTAGAGCGCAAGCAAGCATCAATCTGAATCCGTCTTTAACGCTTGCAAAAGGCCAATTGCCCGATTGTAATTTGGCCGTTGCTATTAGAACCTCACAGCCAGGTTTTATTTTATGCAAAACCAGTTTACCAGTGTATAGCGTGGATGGAAAAGTGGTATTAATGGAATCAGGCACCACATTGGAAGGTGAATACCGCGCTAATATTCAAAACGGCCAAACTGCTATTCAAGCTATTTTTACGAGAGCTAGAACACCTAACAATGTGATTATTCCGCTAGACAGTCCAGCAACCGATGCGCTAGGGCGTTCAGGTATTGATGGTGAGATAGATCAGAAATGGTTACAACGTTTTGGTGGTGCCATTGTTTCGGCAGTAATCGAAGATTTTGTGGATGTGTATAAATCACGCCAAGCGCAAAACAATGGGAACAACAATGTCACTTCAACCTACCCAAATACCAACAGCTCAACCAAAGCAATTACAGATGAATTTTTAAGACAAGGTTCTCAAGTGCGTCCTGATTTAGTCATCAATCAAGGAAAAATTGTAAAAGTGTTTGTTGCGAGAGATATTGACTTTAGCCAAGTGTATCAACTCAATAGCACAACTCAAGGAGTGATGTAATGAATGCGCCTATGGGTCTTGAAGTCACCTTAATCCACGAACTCACTATATTCAAGGAGTGGATGGATGATCCTACCGTGAATGAGATTGCAATCAACGACAGCAATAAAGAAATTCTCATATGGCGTAAAGGGGTTTGGGAAAAGCAAGAAGTACCAGCAATGGACTTGGATCGGTTATGTTCTATCGTTGCTAACTATACAGATAATAAGTTAAACGAAAGCAATCCTTCTATCTCAGGTGAGTTGCCTGACGGTTCTAGGATTGAAATAAGCATACCGCCAGCATGCCCACATGGCAGCATCTATATCAATTTAAGAAAGCATAAAGCCAGCTCATTTACCCTGAATGAGTTTGCCGAACAAGGCTATTTCAAAGACACACAACACTGTATTAATTTAAGTCTGCCAAGTGATACTAGAGAGAAGCTTAGAAAGCATTTAACTCACACGGAGCGCACTTTATTAAGTTATGCAGAAGTGGGCGACTGGGTTGGTTTTTTGGAGCAAACACAGAAATTACAAGGCTTGAATGGCCTCATTAGTGGTTGTATGGGTACAGGTAAAACCACTTTTTTACAGGCATTGGTTGACTTGGTTGATATTAATGAGCGCATTATTACCGTAGAAGATTCTAACGAAATCAAAATCACTAAGCATCAAAACTATCAAAAATTGTTCTTTAAAAGAGGTAATGAGAACAATAAAACCAAAATGGGGGCTACCCCGACAGAAGCATTAATGACCTCGTTAAGAAAAACACCCAATCGAATTTATTTGGGGGAATTGCGTGGCGCAGAAGCATTAAATTTTATTGAGGATGTGGTGAATATTGGCCTAAACGGAAGCCTCACAACATTACATGCTAGCAGCTCAAGACTTGCATTTACTCGTGTGGCCAGTTTGATTAAAAGGGCTGAAAGTGGGAAAGCCCTGAGTTTTGATGAAATCTACGACTTGATTTACCCAGTGGTGCATTTTGTGGTTCACATTGAGTTTCTTGCAAAAGAAAATAAGAGGGTGTGTAGTGAAATCTACTACGACCCAATTTATAGTTTATATCGTCAAGGATTGGTATGAATAGGTATCTAAATAACGGATTTATGTTTTTATTTAAAGCGGTACTGTTAATTGTTTGTGCTCGATGGGTTATTTACCACTTTGGACTAAATGAAATTGCGTGGGCGCTATTCAATAATTTTAGAAGCTATCTTTAGAAATAATGAAGCCAATTAGCAATTCAGATTTAATCAAAAAATTACGCGCAAATGCTGAGGTAAATAGGCGCGCAGCCTATTTTTTAATGAACCATGTGGTACGTGACGATAATCCTATGGTTGTCGAATCAGCAAAACGAGTAGCTTCTGTATTGCAAAAGCGTGCAATTTCTGACATTAAGCGCATAGAAGCATTAGAGAACAAAGGGTAGGACTAAGTGGCGACAATCATGCTTCGTATCGGGCTACGCACTTCACCCGGCACCGCTACGCTATGCAGGGTGAAAAGCTACCGCTTCGGGTGCTACCGCTACGATCTTGCGGAACCCCACCGCAAGACCGCGACATGATTGCTTGGCCAGCGCAGAAGGTCATCAACGGACGCAGTAGTCTATAGAAAAAAACGATAAAAGAAGGTGATAAAGGGTATAGCATGGAAAACCTTGATTTACATAGGGTAATGGCGCACTACAGGCAGGAAGCCAAGAAAGTCGTTATTAAATATAACACGCGGAAAATTGGCGCGATGGTGATTGCATTATTTTTAAGCTTTGTTGCGTTAAGGCTTAATTTATATTGGTTAATTACGTTAAGTTTTTTGGCTTATTTAGTGTTGTATTTCAGAGAATACTTTAAGGAGCCAGCGCTCAGAATGAATGATGCGTTTTATGAAGAATTAGCAAAGCTTCAATTAGAAGATCAGGATGCTTTAGCGCTGCTAAAAGCAAGTCTTAAAAGTAAGGCTTTTTTGTATTTGGATGAAGTTGAAGATTTTATTGAACAAGAGATCAAGACCAGGGCGCTTAATAAAGAATTGGCCACTAAAGGCGCACAGGAACTTTTAAACAAAGAGTAAATTTGAAAGGTTTTCGCTATGGCACAAGATAATGAAACTGGTTTACAAGGAAAAAACGATATAAAAGTTGAGCAAAAAAAACAACCACTCGTTTTAAGCCCTAAAGAGCATGTTGAACTAAAAAGTGCTATTACCCCCGAAAATACAACGCAAAAAAAACAGGTGGTTGATACTAAACCATCAACCTACAACGAAAAATTGGCCGCAGAGAGAGTGGAAGAACTCAAAAACAAGCCTATTGAGGGAAAATTCGACGCAAAGCACATCAGGGATATTAACAAGTACATCCTTCAAGATAGCAAAGAGTTAAAAGGGGGTAATTACCGCCCAGATAACGGAAATCAACTTCGAGATCGAAAAATATTTGGTACCGACACTACCTTCAAGATGCAGTTTGAGACTGGAGCAATGAGCGACAAGCGCGTAAACGCGATTATGAAGGAGTTTGGTACGGTAGAGGCTTTCGCCAAGCTTGATGAAAAGATGGCCGCAGATAAATTATCGAAAGTTTATGGTGATTTAGAAAAGTTGGGGGCTTTTGAAAAGGGTAACAGCAAGACAGCGCGCACATTTACTGAGCAAATTGCAGCGACAGCAGGGTATAGCATTGATTGGAGCAAAATCAATCAATACGAAAAGGAGCGTGCACTTGGTCAAGACAACAAACTTGCATTAGCTCCACAAACAACCAAAAACGAGAAGGTGGCCGTTAAGCAGGTGGAGGCAGCGGCCGTTAAAAATGGCAGGGAGCATGATGGAGCAGCCCCTCAATATAATGGAAATTTCATGAGAGATTTTGCTAAAACTGCACCAGTTGCGGCAAAACTTGGCTTAAGCAACACGCCATATAGTCAAGGTAAATCGTCTAGTTTAAATGAAGTGAAAATAGCTCCTAGCTTGAAATCGCCAGCACTGAATAATGGTCAAGTTAAAAGCAAAAGCGTAGAAAAAGCACCAAGTCGGTCAAGGTAATATATGGCGAGTGAAGATCAAGCAAAAAAAGAAGAAATCAAACTAGAGCCTATAAGGCGCTTATCATTCGATAGTATTGAACGAAATACTATTCAAGAAAAAGTTGCGCGTGAGGTGGAATCGAACCCACAGAAGTTTTTAGAAGCCTACCGAAAACTCGATAATCCATTAGGCATCAATTCATTTAATGGCCGATATATTGGCGCAGATTTGTTTAAAGAAACTTTTGAAGAATATCGAGCTTCTAAGGAAAATAGAAATCTTTTCAATACGCCTTTGCATAATAGCGCTGCGGTCTTAGCCTCAGCCCAATTAAAAGCAGTCATCAATGAAAAGGACAATAGTGAACGGAATGAAGTCGTATTTTTAACAGGCGTGCCAGGTGCAGGTAAAACTTCTTCCATCATGCAAGGTAATGAAATCAAGCCTAGTTATAAAGCATTATGCATGCGCTAAAAGGCATTTCTGCTTCTGGCTCTGCTGGCCTAGATGT
>JAUTWO010000002.1:0-64419 GCA_033042605.1 Pleurophycus gardneri | reverse complement strand
TGGGAGTACCCTGAAGAAACCTGGGACATGTACCAATTCGGCTTGCGCTTAGGGGTGCATCCACGCACAATCATCACAACTACACCTAAACCTATTCCACTTGTACGTCGTTTCTTTGATGAATCCAAGCAACCTCGAAGTTCTATCATACTAACTACAGGGTCAACTTACGACAATAAAGACAACTTGGCGCCTAACTTCTTCAAGCAGATTGCACGGTATGAAGGAACGCAGTTAGGTCGGCAGGAAATTTACGCTGAAATGATTGACCCAGAAGAAGCGGGCATCATCAAGCGTTCTTGGCTGCAAATGTGGCCTGCAGATGTGGCGTTGCCTCGACTTGAATACGTTGTCCAGAGCTATGACACCGCATTTACTGACAAAACTGAAAATGACATGACAGTCTGCACAACTTGGGGTGTTTTTCAGATAAGAAGTACTGGGGATTTTGGTGTTCTCCTGCTTGATGCGTGGGGCGACCGCTTGCCTTACCCGGATTTACGCGAAAAAGCGCAGATAGAGTTCAATTCCTTGTATGGAGAGCAGGCAAGAGCTGTGGATTGCGTCTTAATCGAAGACAAAGGGTCAGGAATTACGCTAAGACAGGACCTTGAACGCGCAGGAATACCGGTTCGACCTTACAACCCCGGGCGATCTGACAAGCTTCAGCGCTTACACGCAGTGTCTTACCTGTTTTTGAACAAGAGAATCTTTATTCCAGAGTCAAAAAAGAACTTAGGACGCTTTAGAACATGGGCTGAACCGATGATAAACCAGCTCTGTGCGTTCCCAATGGTGCTGAATGATGACTGGGTGGACAGCGTTACTCAAGCTGTGTCTTTACTAAGAGATTTATCATGGTTGAATATTGACAGTTATGAGGAAGATGAATATTATACTTCAAAATCATCCAGCCTAAATCCCTATGCCATCTAAAGAGTACAACGGTTTTACGGTGTATACCCCTGAAGGTGGCCTTTCTGCCGCAGTAAATCGCGATATCCGCGACCCTTTAGCTCCCACAACCAAAACATGGGGTGAAGCAGTCACTCGAGTGACGCCTTATGTAGGTGATGCGTGGGCTGTCGACGACCTTCGCAAGGACTACGCACAAAATGGTCGTCTTGACCCCGTGAAAACAGGCATAACCGCAGCGTTATCCCTTGCTGGTATGGGTGGCCTTTCAGCGATTGCGGGACCTCTAAAGAAAAAAGTACCTCTTTCCCAGGCTGGCGCGTTCATCGGTGAGCTCGGTGCTAGAAAGATACCAGCAGTTGCAGAATCCCAAGCGTATGCGCGTCAACTCAGGCAACAAGGTGTACCCGATGAGGTTATTTGGCGCTTGACAGGGGACAAAACAGGGTATCCCTCTACTTTTAACTTTAAGCACGGTCAAGTTTCAACAGAAATTGATGACAGCTTAGTTAAATTTAACACCACCCCCTTAAAAATGTCTGAATACCAACGCGCGTTGGGTGAGGAAGAGCTGCAAAAGTTTTATAACCACGCAGAACTCTTTAAAGCGTACCCATCTCTTGCCACAGAGCCTTTGCTCATTATGGAAAGAGGGGGTTTAGGTCGAGGAGTTGAAGCAGGTAGAGGTAAAAACTTTACTGCCATTGATGTTGAGAAGACATTTTATCCAAGAGAAGCCAAATCCCTACTTGCGCACGAAATCCAGCACGCTATTGACAGGCTTGAAGGTGTAGGAGGCGGAGCAAACAACTTAAAATTGAGTAGGCAAATACGAGCAGCTTACGATCCTTTTCTAAACGCAAATGAGATGCTGGACATTGCTCATATTGCAAAAACACGTGGTATTTCATTAGAAAAAGCCGCTGAACTTTGGAAGAAGCAACTTCAAGATGAAATAAAGTCAGCAGAACCTACTCTCGCGCGTCTTTATAAAAAAGCGCCCATCTACAGCGACCCTGAATATCAGCAAAACACTATCAATATGCTTCTTAGAAATGGTGAGAAGTGGTTTAAAGATATGCTGCACAGTCATGTTTACCCAAAAATAAAGGATACTGGGGGTTGGAGCTCAAGAGAGGCGTATGAAAAAACTGCTGGAGAAGTGGATGCGCGCTTGGCAGGGGAACGCGCTTGGTGGTCGCAGGAAAAACGTAATGATTCCTACCCTTGGAAAAAAGGAAAAGAAGGACAACCTGGGTTTATCTCTGTTCCTAAAGAACAGCAGTTTTTGAGAGACCCTGAAACATACGAAAACTTGTCTACAGAAGCAGCAGACCTTAACCATCCCTACGGGAAAGTTTACTTAGAAGATGGTGAGATAGTGCACAAGTCTCAGAGCAAGAAGAAATTCGCAGAGGGGGGAGTAGTAAAAGCGCAACCTTTGATTGAAGGTTTATCTAAAGAACAGATTGAAGACCTTTTAGTCTATCTACATTCTGATGAACCCCAGAAATTCGCTGAAGGCGGTTTAGTTGGTCAAAATCCTTTTACATCAACCACACAGGGGCTTTTTGGGCAAATGGACCTTGTCCACCCGAAAAATACAGCCTCTGCGCCGCTTGACATTAGTTTAAATACCAATAATATGATGGCTACTTCCAGGGCAGGTACACCACAATCCGCGTTGTATAGAACAAGGTAGGAATTATGTCAGACGAAATAAACATCGAGCAAGAGTACGGCAGATTTATTCCACCAGTAATTGAAAAAGAAATAAAAAAATCCCACGAAGAGCAAGAACTAGAGTTTGACTCCGTTGAAGAAACAGAAGACGGTGGCGCTTTAATAACTCTCGTTGAAGAAGAACAAGTTGACTCCTCCTTCTACGATAACCTCGCGGAAATCTTCCCAAACACTGTTCTTCAAACTACTGCTACTGAGCTTTTAGATCTTATTGAGAAAGACAAAGAGGCAAGGGAAAAACGCGATAAGCAGTATGAAGAGGGGTTACGAAGGACTGGATTAGGTGATGACGCCCCAGGTGGCGCTTCTTTCTCAGGGGCATCAAAAGTAGTGCACCCAGTAATGGCAGAAGCTTGTGTTGATTTTGCTTCTCGAGCAATGAAGGAGCTATTTCCGCCTCAAGGCCCTGTAAGAACTAAGGTCATGCCCCCCGCAACACGCCAAAAGCTTGAGAAAGCCGACCGTAAACGGGAGTTTATGAATTGGCAATTGACTACTAAGGTAAAAAACTACCGGTCAGAGCTTGAGCAGCTTCTTACTCAGCTTCCTCTCGGGGGTGGGCAATACTTAAAGTGGTGGTTCGACGAGCAGCACCAGCGTCCTGACTGCGAATTTGTACCTATTGATAATATTTACCTGCCCTACGCCTGTACAAATTTCTACAAGTCACCACGCGTGACCCATGCGCAAGATATTAGTCGTTTTGAATTTGATAGACGCGTGCGTTTGGGCATGTATCGTGACATTAAGGCTGTCGCGTCCTCAATCACCCCAGAAGAAAGTGCATCTTCAGAAGCTAACGCTAAAATCGAAGGTAAAGAGAGCTCTGCTTACAATGAAGATGGCTTGCGTCGCGTTTATGAAGTGTACGTGACGCTTTCTTTTGACGATGACGAAATAACAGGGGGAGATGTTGCGCCTTACATCATTTCTATTGATGAAGATTCTCAAAAAATTCTGTCCATATACAGGAACTGGGAAGAAGGCGATGCTTCTTTTGAAAAACTTGATTGGATGGTTGAGTTTCCGTTTATTCCATGGCGTGGCGCGTACCCAATCGGCTTACCTCAACTTATCGGTGGCTTGTCTGCGGCGCTAACGGGCGCTCTTAGAGCACTACTTGACTCTGCGCATATCAACAACTTCCCCGCCTTGCTAAAATTAAAAGGGGCAGGGCGCTCAATTGGTGGGCAATCAAAACAAGTTGATCCAACCGAAGTAAGCGAGATTGAAGGTCCAGTAGGCGTGGACGACATCCGTAAATTGATTATGTCAATGCCGTACAATCCGCCATCCCCTGTACTCTTTCAGCTTTTAGACTGGCTTACAGGGCAGGCGAAGAGCGTAGTAGCTACTGCATCAGAATCTTTGGCGGATACGACCACCTCAACCCCTGTAGGTACAGCGCTGGCGCTTATTGAGCAAGGATCTATAACATACTCAGCTATCCACGCAAGGCTACACGCAGCGCAAGCAAAATCCTTAGAGATCTTGAGCAGACTTAACCGCATGTTCTTGGATGACAAGCAAGTAGTTGAGGATTTGGGGGATCTCGTAATAACGCGAGAGGATTTTGAAGGTCCACAAGACATAATCCCAGTTTCTGACCCAAATATCTTTTCAGAAGCGCAGAGATACGCCCAAGTACAAGCGATTTTGCAGTTAGAAACAGTTAGTGAACCAGGAACTTTCAACAAGTATGCTGTTCGTAGACGTGCGCTGTCTTTGATGCACGTAGACGATGTGGACGAAATTTTACCGCCCCCGCCATCTCCACAAGAGTTGAACGCAGTCGCAGAAAATGTGTCAGTGTCTTACGGGCAGCCTTTAGCTGTATTCCCAGAGCAGGACCACTTGGCGCACATCGAAGCTCACTTATCCTTCGTAACTGACCCAAACACTGGAGGCAACCCACTGTTTAGCGCTGCATTGATGCCGGTAATGGAGCATGTGAAGCAGCACATCACTATGTTCTACGCAGAGACTGTCAATAACGCGCTACACCACCTAAACGCACAGCAATTGGCGGAAGGAAAAGATGTGCGCGAACAAGATGATGCCATTGCAAAAGCAGCTCTACTCGCACAGCAGGCAATTGGAGAGATATTCAGTAACTTCAAGGTTCCGTTTAACACTGCAATGTCCGCACTTCAAGCTTCTCAAAAAGCCGCAGCGGAAAATATCCAAGATCCTTCTGCGAAAGCAATGCTTCAAGCTGCACTTGCTGAAACGGAGCGTAAGTCCAAAGCAGACCAAGCAGATGCGAAAATACGTGAAAATGAAGTTCAGCAACGCGGAGCTCTTGAGAACCAGCGTCAGAATATGGATGCGAAACATAACTTCGCTAAGTTACAGCAAGAAGCGGAAGCTCGCATTATAGAACTCAAAAAAGAAGTTATAAAGTTGAAAGAAGAGCGCGAAGATAAACAGCGTCAGTCTATCACCAAAGAACAAGAGCTTGATTTACGTGAACGTGAGCATGAAGTTAAAGTTAAGCTTGACGCTGCGGAACTAGAACTTAAACGCGCAGAATTCGAGCGAAAAGTATTAGAAACCCAAAACAAGACGCATCTTGAGAATAGGAGACTTGATGTACAAGCTGCACAAGTTATTGCGAACTCTCACTCTCAAGAAAGCAGCGAACCTGCATCCGAGGAAGCCCCTGAGGAAGCCTCCAAGAAATCAGAAATTTCTGAATTGAGAGAAATGGTATCGAAGCTCATAGAGATGCAAAGCAAACCTAAAAAAGTCCGTATTGTGAGAGACAAGCGCGGCAAAGCCACTCACCTAGAAAAAGAGGAGTAGACTATGCCCGCAACCATTGCGCATATTTTCACTAGTCCTGTTGCAGACATTACAGGTACTGTAACTATTTTCGATGCAGCCGCGGTGGGCAGCACTGCAACTGCTGCTGCTTCTAACATTGTAAAACCATCAAACTGGAACCAAACTCACGCAGTAACATTAGCTCCAACAGGACAGGAGATAATTGGTGCATTCTCAAATGGTGGAAATGTGTCGTTTAGCACAAATCCAAGCGGATTTGTTGTGGCAACTGCCCCGTCTGGCGGTGCTGCGTCAGTGTTTAGCAATGCAAACGGTATTTCATGGGGCACTAATGGAAGCACTATAACAGGTACTGTAAAAACAGACTACATGGTATCTAACGCAGGTAGTAACTTTATTGCAGCTACTGGCGGGGTAACAGGTACCAATATATCAGGTACAATAGGAAGTAATGGTTTGCAGCTATCTGTTGCAAACGGAGGTGGGGGTGCGGACGGGTACAACATCATTGGAGTAAACGGTGGAGTTACGCAGCTCTCTACTACGTATCAGTTTAGCAATGGAAATAATGTATCCTTTGGTCTTAATGCAGGGACTATCACAGCAACTGCTTCATTTAACCAAACTGTAGATACGAACAAAGCAGGAACTGGCTTTACAAGCACAACTACTGTTGGCACTGCAGTAGTTGCAACAAACAATACTAACGGATTAAGCATGGGCGTTCCGCAGTTCATAACCACTGCTGCGCAAAGCAACCACTCGCACGGGGACCCTACTTTAGCACTAACCAACATAAACGGCACCACTGCCTCAGCAAGTAATGGCCTTACCCTGAGTTTATCCGCGGTTGTGCCTGCGCAAACAGTGCAGCCGGTAGCAGTTAGTGGGAGCAATGGTTCTTTTGCGTTCTCGACGCTTTCTGTGGGAAATAGCAATGGATTAAGCTTCTACACTACAAATAACTCTTTAGTGGGCTCATATACCGTACCTACTCAATCTGCTCAAACTGTGGGTATTTATGGTGCAGGCAATACCACTGGTCAAAGTTCAAGCAGCACCATCGACGCAAGAAGCATAAGTTTTGTAGGCGCTGGTATTGCATCTGTAGGCATGTCCGGGGGTTCAGTTTTAATTTCCGCAGTTGGCGGAGGCGCTGGTGCAGACGGTGTGAACATCATAGGAGTAAACGGTGGCGCGACACAAATTTCATCTACATACCAGTTTAGCAATGGAAACAACGTTAGTTTTGGGCTAAACGCAGGAACCATCACAGCAACCGCAACTTTTGCGCAAAGTGTACAAACCCAGAACATGGTTAGTGTTCAAGGTTCTACTGGTGCTATTAGCTTCGGTAATGCGAACGGTATTACTTTTGGATTCAACAATAGCACCATAACAGCATCGCACAATGCACTTACTACAGCACGCGCGAGCAATGATGCAGTTGGGTTGAACACAGCAGGAACAAACGTAACCTGGACAGTGAATAGCTCTGGAATAAGCCTTAACGCAGGTGGATACGCAGGTACTGGCACTACTTTCGCAGGGACAAATGTTAGCGGTTCGATGACAGTCAACTCAAATGGAGTTAACTTAGCTCTTTCAGCGCCATCTCCTGGTGCAGGTGGAGCTGTAAACTTCTCAGCAGGTACAACGAGCGGGGACCTTCAATCAGTTGTTTTTGCTAACGGTAATGGAGTAAGCTTTGGACTTAACGCAGGAACAATCACTGGTTCTGTAAATGCAGCTGGTGGTAGAACTTTTTCATTGTGGAGGCCAGCGTTTGGGTTAGCCTCAACTTCCATTGCTATGGCAAACGGTGGAGCTGCGTGGGTTAAAATGGATTTAGATTACTATTTAGCTTGCGATGCTGTTAGGGTGCCTATTTATGTAACTTGCTCAAGTAGCGCTGCATCAAGCGGGCAAGTAGGTAGGACTGTGGCGCTTGC
The DNA here is from genome assembly GCA_033042605.1 of Pleurophycus gardneri. NCBI lineage: Eukaryota > Phaeophyceae > Laminariales > Alariaceae > Pleurophycus > Pleurophycus gardneri. The sequence goes on along the minus strand of JAUTWO010000002.1, from coordinate 57,022 downwards.
GTTCTACACGCGAGCTGCCACAAATTCAGCAGTTCTTCAATCATACTTCAGTATGACGCACACTATTTCAGCGTCGTACAGCTCTAACGCGTCCTTGGCGTATGGTGCAATTACAGCGTTTTCAAATAGTACAAGTTATATCTCTAAGAGCTCGTCATCTGCTGGGATTGGCCTTTCAAGTCACTTGCACGGCGTCAGGAATCTTATTTTCCCAGTTGATACCACATTTACCCCTGGCGAGTATTGGGTGGGGTTATCCTTTTCAGTAAGTACTGCAGGGACATCTGGAAATATTTTGAACATAAACGTGCCCTATGGTATGAATATAGGGCACGTTGTTTTTGGAACTAACGTAAATAACTTAAATGATGGGTTTATCTTGGGTAGATGGGAAGGTGGGTTGTCCACTACGACTACTGCTTTCCCAGCTATTACGCTAACTAACACTAAGAATGACTACTTCGCTGGCGCTAATGTGCCGTTCTTATTCGTAGGGTACAAAGGGTACACAGGTTCTAACAAATATTAAGGAGAAAATAATATGGCACGTTTTTTTGTTACTGGGTTTGTTTCGCATACTGCTGCACATGTGGGTATCAGGGGTTTCTATAATGATGTTGAAACGCAGCAATTCGCAGCGGTGGATGTCTTAGATATTCAATATGACCCTACTCTTTCAACAACTGTACGTCAGCAGATTTTAGATAATATGATTCCACGCATTCAGTCTGCTCTTGAATCTGCAGGCCTAAATATTGCACAACTTATTGCAACAGATATAGAGATTGTGAGCTAATATGGAAACTAGAGATGGTCTAGTAGAGTTTAGAGTAAGTGAAATCCAGGTTCTTGATAAGAAACAACGACCGAAGATTAAAAAGATCTTAGAGTATCGTCAGTGTTTTAAAGGACTCTGGGCCCCGTGGAAACAAGTTCCTGTTATGGAGCTATTAAGAGATGACTAGATGGAGCCTCAAATAATTTCAAGTTATCAAGGCGGTGCGCATAGCGCCGACCTTGATAAAACAATTTCTAGATTAAAGAAAGAGAAAGCGTACAAAGACTTATCTTGCATAATGGTGGTTCCTTGCTTTGATAAAATTCCCACCAAAGCAGTTGCGAGTTGGATGAACTTGTACTCCCCTCCGAACGCAAAATTTACTCGATTATGGGCAATGGGTATGGAGGTAGGAAAAGCGTTTTCAAGCGCTGTAGAATCTATCTTAGCGCACCCAGAGTTAAGCAAGTGGAAGTACATGGTTACGCTGGAACATGACAATATACCGCCACCAGACGGGATTGTAAAACTACTTGCTCAGATGGAAGCGCACCCAGAGTACGCGTGTATTGGTGGTCTTTACTTTACGCAGGGTCCAGGGGGTCACGCTCAAATATGGGGTGATGTAAAAGACCCTGTACTGAACTTCCGCCCTCAACTCCCTGACGCAAAAGGGGGTCTAGTTGAGTGCTGTGGCGGAGGTATGGGATTTAACGCGTGGCGCCTTGACATGTTCAAAGATGAGAAGTTGCGAAAGCCCTGGTTCAAGACCCAAGAAATGAATGGTATCTGTACCCAAGACTTATACTTTTGGACTGATGCGAGGAAGTACGGTTACCGCTGCGCGATTGATTGCTCCATAAAAGTCGGGCACTACGACCTCGATGGAACACGCGGCGGCATTGAAGACTTTGTTTGGTAAAAGGAAATTTTGAATGAAATTAGATTTAGGGTGCGGCAGACGTAAAAAAGAAGGTTTTGTGGGTGTTGACCAGTACGCTATGGATGGCGTAGACGTTGTGATGAACATCGGTACTGAGGCGTGGCCTTGGCCCGACAATTCTGTAGAAGAAATCAATTGCAGTCATTTCTTCGAACACCTTACCCAAGATGAGCGCGTGCATGTGATGAACGAGGCTTACAGGGTTATGAAACCAGGGTCAAAGTTCCTGAATATAACACCTCACTGGGCGAGTGGTCGTTCGTATGGTGATGTCACTCACAAGTGGCCCGCTGTTAGTGAGATGTTTTACTACTACGTTAAAAAAGCTTGGCGGGATGAGAATGCTCCTCATACTGACATACAGTGGAACGCTAAAGGATTCTCATGTGATTTCGACGTTACATGGGGGTACAGCTTTTCGGAAGAAGTTGCTTCAAGGAACCCTGAATATATACAATTCGCACTAACGTACTTTAAAGACGCAGCACAGGACCTTCACGCGACATTAGTTAAACCTGTTCCTAAGGAAGAATGATGGCATTTCAGTTCTCAGCAGCACAACTAGACGCTTTCCAATTTGCACTTAATAATGCAACACGGTCAGGTGTTGTTCGACTGTGGTTGTCTGAGTTAACTGCAGAAATGAACGGATTAACCACTGAAAAAGAAGAGATAAAAGAAGTAGTTAAGCAGCGCAAGAAGGTTCTTTTCGTTAAAACAGCATCAGACGGAAGTGTTATTGCTTCTGACAAAAAGCAAGTAAGGAAAACAACTGAACCAAAACTTGAAGAAGATACAGAAGAGGACGTTATTCCTAAAGTGGTTGCTCTTCCACTTCGTGCCAAAGAGCTGCCAGCGCCTTCTGACACTGCACTATTTTTGCTTGAGAAGATAGCAACTGATACTAAGCGCTTGTTGTGGACAACAGAAGATGTGGTGTCTCTACTGCGTTCCGCAATTGCAAAAAATGAAAAGGAGGAAGAAGAGCTGCTTGTTGAGCAAGCGAGTCTTCTAATGTTCTAATGGCAAGATCACTAAAAGATATGTTCATTATTGCTGTTCTAGATGAGCAGAAAAAAATCGCGGAAGGTGCTGTCAGTGTAAAGCAACCCTCCTACGATGAGTACGCACTTCTTTGCGGGGAGTGGAGAGGGTTGCAAAGAGCGCTGGAGATTTTAAATGACTTAATAAAAGGAGATGACGATGGCGAAATTTAAGCTTACATGGGCTAATGGGGTTGTTGAAGAAGTAGTTCAGAGTGACCGAGATACAATTGAAGGCTATATTGATTGCCGCTTCGGTGCTGCGTATGACAACACTAAAGTTAAAATTGAACTCGTAAGGGATGAAGATGTAGCAGAACCCCCTAAGCAATCAAAGAAAACAAAGTAATTAAATAACTTAAAGGAGTGTCGTATGACAATCGAAAAAGCAGTACAACCTGAAGAAACATTAGAACAAGCTTTCCCTGAAGTAGATCCTGGAATTGTTCCTCTCGGAGCAAGGATCCTTGTTCAAATCAAAACTCCTAAAGAGAAATCTTCTGGGGGTATTATTCTTGTAGAAGAATCAAAAGAAACTGAAAAGTGGAATACTCAGGTTGCAAAAGTAATTATGCTAGGCCCTTTAGCTTACTGCAACCGTGAGACAGCTAAACCGTGGATAGAAGGGATGTGGGCGAAACCAGGGGATTTTGTTCGCGTTCCTAGGTGGGGCGGTGATAGGTTTGAAGTCCCTATTGAAGGTAGAAAAGAACCTGCTTTATTTGTGGTGTTTAATGACCACGAAGCAATTGCAAAAATAACAGCCGATCCACTGGCAATTAAAAACTTTATTCTTTAGGAGTGACGTATGGTTACTGTAGTTAAGCAAGTTAAAGACGATGAATTTATCATCGGAGAAGAAGACGAAAAGAAAAAACCAGGTGCAGAAGCTCAAGATGAGCATGAGGAAGAAACCTCAGATAACAAGGACGCCCCTGACACAGAAGATGACGAAGATGAAGGCGATGAAGGATCTTCTAATGAGGACGACTCTAGCGACGACATAACTGAGGAGGAGCGCGAAGCAATTCGTGAGCGCCGCAGGATTGAGCGTCAGAATAAAAAAGAGCACAGAAAGCAGCGCGAAGAACAATGGAGACGTGAAATAAACGCTTTGCGCCGTGAACGTGAAGACATGGCGCAGCGTCTCGCTATTCTTGAGCGTAAGACTACAGGCTCTGAACTTGCGCAAATTGACACTGCGATTGAGGAGTCAGAGCGTGTTGCTGAGGTACTTAAGCAACAAATCCAAACAGCTACTGAAGCGAATGACGGTGTTGCAATGGCTGAGGCAACTGATAGATTCTATCAGGTTCGACGCAGAGCTGAGGACTTGAAGCGATTAAAACAGGTTGCTGTGAATAACACTCAGCAAAGCGTTCAGCAACCACAACAACTTGACCCCTCTCTAAAACAGCACGCGCAATCTTGGATGAGCAAAAATACATGGTATGACCCTCAAGGACGCGATGCGGATAGTCGCGTTGCTTTGACAATTGACCGTACTCTTGCAGAAGAAGGATGGGATCCACGACAACCTGAATTTTGGCAGGAGCTATCTTCGCGCCTAAAAACATACCTTCCTCACCGATTTGCAAAACAACCTGCGTCTCAGCGTGAGAAACCTCGTAGTATTACTGGGGGTAGCGGTCGTGACTCAGGTGGAGGTTCTGGCGGGTTTCAATTTAAACTAAGTCCCGAGCGTGTCGCTGCAATGAAAGATGCTGGAATTTGGGACGATCCGGTTGCCCGAGACAAAATGATTAAGAAATACGCTGAGTTTGATAAAAGTTCTAAAGAATAGTTGCTTTTTATTAAGACATGAATTAAATTTAGATTACAAGGAGCTCTAAATGGCACAGGATTTTGATACACGTTATACAAAAGACGAAAGTCTTAAAAAATTTGAAGGTGACTCGAGCAGAGCTTCTCGTGATTCTTCAGATGTTCAGCGCCAAGACACAGATGGCACCGTAACTTCACGGTCAGAACGTCGTAAAGCGTTTTTAAATGAGTGGCAACAACAAGCACTGCCCACCCCTCCAGACATCCCAGGTTATCATCTCTGCTGGCTATCAACTACAAGTTCATACGACCCAATCCAAAAGCGCATTCGCTTAGGTTATGAGCCTGTAAAAGCAAGCGATGTTCCAGGTTTTGACGCGTTCAGCATGAAATCAGGTGAGTGGAAAGGTTTTATTTCCGCGAATGAAATGCTGCTGTTCAAAATCCCACTAGATCGGTACCAAGACATTATGGAAGAGTTACATCACTATCAACCATTGGAGCAAGAAGAGTCCATTAAGAATTCACTGTTATCTAGTGAACAAGACAACAATGGCAAGAAACTAGCTTCCATTGAAGGTGATGGGTTTGGTGATTTGGCTGCTCGTACAAGAACACCATCTTTTACATAAATCGTTCAAGGAGTAACCTATGTCTACAGCAGTACAAACATTTGGTCTACGCCCAGTTTACCATCCAACCGGTCTTGACCGCGCTACCCCATACAAAGTTGTTGATGCAACTCAAGCTGCATACGGCACTGCCCTGTACAAGTATGCGCCAGTTACTTGGGTAACTTCTGGTCAAATCAACGTAGCAGCCGCTTCCACCACAAACTGGTTAGGCGTTTTTGCTGGTGTTGAATACACCGATGCAAGTGGTAAATTCGTGCAAGCGACCACATTGCCTGCAACCCCAACAGGCGCAACTAATATCACCATCTGGGTTTGGGATGACCCAGGTATTGTGTATGAAGTAGGCTTTGAAGCCACTGCCGCTTCACTGACTAACGCCATGTTGCTTGACCAAGCTAACTTCGGCGCGACGTTAGGCCCATCATCTGGCAACACACTAACAGGTACTTCCACATGTGGTTTGAATACCACCTTGGTGGGTGCTGGAGTTCAAGGTCAAGTTCGTATCTTGGGTACTGCACCTTATGTTGACAATGCGATCGGCGATGTTGGCTTGATTGTTCGCGTTCAAATCGCGAATGCTCAAACAGTAGCGCCTAAAGTAGCTATCTAAGGAGAACTAACATGGCAGCCCCAATGAGAAGCGGTGATTTTCGCGCCATTGTAGAGCCTTTACTCAATGAATCCTTCGATGGTGTTTACGACCAACGTGCAGATGAGTGGAAGGCAGTATTTACACAAATCACAGGTACCCCACGCAACTATCATGAAGAGGTCATGCTGTATGGCATGAACTCTGCACCTGAGTTGCCAGACGGTCAACCTGTTTCGTACCAAATGGGTGGTCAGTTGTTCACCAAACGCTACGTGTACAAAGTATACGGTTTGGCTTACGCGCTGACTAAAACCTTAGTAGAAGACGGTGACCATGTTCGCTTGGGCACAACCTTCTCACGTCACTTGGCTCAATCTATGATTGAAACCAAAGAGACATTAACTGCGAACGTACTTAACCGCGCGTTCACTGCTGGTTACACAGGCGGTGATGGCGTTGTTCTTAACTCCGCATCACACCCAATCGCTAACGGTGGCACTTACTCCAACTTGTTGAGCACTTCCGCAGCGTTGTCTCAAACATCGTTGGAACAAATGCTTATCCAAATCCGTGGCGCTGTGGACAACAACGGTAAAAAAATCCGTTTGACTCCTCAACGCTTGGTTGTGGCTCCTGGTAATACATTCCAGGCAGAAGTATTGCTGAAATCTGTATTGCGTGCAGGTACTGCAAACAACGACATCAACCCAGTTAAATCTATGGGCTTGTTGGACAGTAACACAGCAGTACTGTCACGTTTGACGTCAGCAACAGCTTGGTGGATTAAAACTGACGCACCGGAAGGCTTGAAAGTTGTTATGCGCCGTAAATTGGAGAAATCCATGGAAGGCGATTTCGAGACTGACTCCATGCGTTACAAAGCTACAGAGCGTTATGATGTGGGCTGGACAGAAGCTCGTGCAATGTACGGTACTCCAGGTACTTAATGCAGTAGGGCGGCGAGACTAAGGGCGCCGCCCCTTTTTTTAAGGAGAAACACTATGGCTACAACCTATTTTGGTTCTGCAATCAAACAAGGTGTGTCCCCCAGTGAGGCAACTGCTGCTGTAACAAGTACTGTACTGTCAATCTACAAAACAACACTGCAAGCAGCAACTGCTGCCAGTGTAGATGCAACTATAACCCTGCCTAAAAACAGTCAAATTGTTGCAATTTACGCAGATTCAACTGTTTTGTGGACAGCAACTACAGCTTCTTTAACAGCAGGTATTACTGCAGGCGGTACTGAGTATGTGACAGGTTTTGATGTAAAAACCATCACAAGAGGTCCTACCGCAGCGTACACCGCAGCACAGCTCTCAGCACTTAACAATATTGGAACCAATACTTCGTTAGTGTTCAGGGTTGCTTCAACTGGCGCAAACAACACAGGCACAACTATTGTGACTGTTGTTGTGGCACAAACTGAATAAGACATAGGGGAGGGTACTCCCCTATTCTTTAGGAGCACACTATGTTCGCAACACTACCAGTTAGCTACACACAGCTAAGTGCAAACGGCGTGGTAAAAGCCGCACCGGGGGAGCTTTACGGATTTGTCGTCACTGCCTCCACTTCAGGAATTATTAGAGTATTTGACAACGCGAGCGCTGCGTCAGGTACTGAAATCTACAACTCAGTTGCAGCACTAACTGCTGGGCAAGTAGTCACTTTTAACGGGTTGGGTATCCGTGCGAAGAATGGGCTCTACTTTAACCTTGTGAGTGGAACTGCAACTGTAAATATTCTGTATGTGTAGTCATGGCTACCAGCGGAACAATCGGACAGAAAACATTCACTGCGGCTCAAGTAATTGAGCACGCTTTTCGGCGTTGCGGTAAGGTTGCGTCAACCATAACATCAGAGCAGCTGGAAATAGCTCAAGATAGCCTTGCGCTACTGCTCGCAAATATGGTGAACCAAGGCATAAATTTGTGGTGCCTTGAAAAAGTTATTCTTGGTATTCAAACTGACCAAATAACCTATACCTTACCCATTGGAACTATTGACGTACTTAACGTCTATTATCGTACAAGCACTACAGTCACTCCTACATGGACAACATCTGCGACTGAGTGGTCAGGGCTTTTCGATGCTTCAACTAGTGTTGTAACTGTGTCCTTCGTACCTACAACCACACAAACACTAACTCTTGCGCTTGAAACATCCCAAGACGGTGTCACGTGGGCAACAGCTAGAACCGTGGCAAGCGCAAGTTACTCAACTAGTGAAACATATTACTTTGATATTGACCCAGTCGTTCCTGCACTTTACTTCCGTATACGTGAAACAGTCGCAGCGTCAATGTCCCTTACATCCGTTTCACTTATTACTCAAAACAGTGAGATACCTGTTGCACGCATAAACAGGGATGACTACACATCACTCCCCAATAAACGCTCGCAAGGTACACCTACCCAGTTTTGGTTAGACCGTCAAACAACTCCGAGAATTTGGCTGTGGCCTATGCCTGCCGCTGCGAGTTCTATTGCAGTGTGGAGAAATAGGGATGTTCAAGATGTGGGTGCGCTGATAAACCAAATTGAAGTTCCTTCTAGGTGGGTTGACGCTACTGCGTGGCAACTTGCAGCAAAACTGTGTTTTGAAATACCAGACATTGCACCTGATAAAATCTCTATGATTGTTCAGATGGCGGAAAAATTCAACAACTCAGCAATGAGCGGGGAATATGACAATAGCCCTTTCTACTTAAGACCTAACATAGGGTGCTACAATGCCTAGGTTCTTGGACACGAGAGGTAACTCGTCTCTAGCAATAGGGGTTTGTGACAGGTGCAAGTTCAAGTTTCCTATTGGGGAACTTCGCGCGGATAGAAACTCTCCAGGCTTGCGTGTTTGTGAGAAATGCTGCGATGTAAAAGACCCTTACAAGCTGCCTCCGAAACGTCCTGATAACATAGTTGTGGCGTATCCTCGCCCTGACGAAACCTTAACTGAGGGAGTATAGTTGTGGCTGCATCAATGACCTACAGCTCTTTAGTTGCAGATATCCAAGCGTATTGTGAACGAGATGACGAAACCTTCTTGGCGCAGATTCCGCGATTTATCATGATGGCGGAAAACAAGCTTGCATCCATGGTTCGAGGTTTGGGTTATTTGCGCAATGTAAATGGCGCTTTGACTGCGCATGACCCAGTTCTAGAAAAACCTGCTAGATGGCGCGAAACCTCTAGCTTTATCTTAGTTACATCTAGTGGACGTGTTGTTTTGCGTCCTAGAACATACGAGTTCTGTACAGCATACGCTCCTGATAGAACAGTGTATGGGCAACCTGTGTATTATGCGGACTACGGGTATGAGCACTTTTTGCTTGCGCAGACACCTGATATTGCCTATACTTTTGAATTAAATTACTTTGAAAGACCTGAGCCTTTAGACGACTCAAATCAGGTTAGCTGGACAACACAGTATGCACCGCAACTTTTGTTGTTAGCTTGTCTAGTAGAAGCGTATACGTTTCTGCGCCGACCTGAGAAAGTCGTTGAAAATCAGCAGCTCTTTCAGGAAGCCGCTACTATGGTTTCTGGTGAATCTACTCGTAGACAAGTTGACCACACAGTTATCAGGAGCCCTGAGTAATGCCAACATATACTGATGTCTTTGGAGGACAAACAGTACCCCCTGCAGAGGAAAAGTATCGTGCAGTAACACTTTCTGCAAATACTCAGTTGTACTTTCCTAGCACTTCTGATACTTCTGATACTCTTGCTGCAATTTTAGATGTTTCTGCTACTTCTGGTGGTTTAAACCTCATATTGCCAGACGCTACTTCAAGTTCTGTGGGCTATGACGCGTTAATTCGCAACGTTGGGGCAAATACCTTTTCGATTGTTAATTACGCGTCTGGAGCGGTTGCAACCGTCTTGTCGGGTGAGTCTAAGTACATCTACCTAACAAACAACACGACAAGCGCGGGAAATTGGCAAGTTTTTACCTTTGGCACAGGTACAAGCTCCGCTGATGCGACTGCTCTCGCAGGAAAAGGGTTAGAAGCAGTTTCTGGTGTCCTAAATGTTGACTTCCCAGTCACTTCAACAGCTTCTGCAACTGTACTTAGCGCAGCAGCAGATAGAGGTCAGACGTATGTGTTCACTGGCGGCTCAACTACCTGCACTTTACCTACAGTATCTTCCTCAGGAAATGGGTGGCCTGTTGTAATAAGAAATAGTGGCACAGGTAGCATTACAGTTCAAACTACTGACGCTGCCTTAATTGATGGGTCTTCTACTAAAGTTTTAGCTCCAGATGAATCCGCAGAATTTATTTGCAGTTCAGCAGCGTGGTATACAGTAGGTTACGGGCGCTCTGCTAATTTTGTTTTTACTAAGCTAGTTGTGGATGTTACTGTGGGGGGCACCATAACTTTAACTTCAGCGCAAGCGTCTAATAAACTACTTCAATTTATTGGCACAGCGCCTGGTGCAGTTACTGTTGTAGTTCCAGATGTTGTGTCTATCTACTATGTACAGTGTAGTTATGCTGGAGCATTTACTTTAACATTAAAAACAGCATCAGGTTCTGGGGTTGCATTAAATAACTCAGACCGAATAATTGCATACTGTGATGGTGTGAACGTAGTTTCTGCGCAGTCGGTAACAGCGTCTACCTCACTCGCGTTGACCGACGGTTCTGCATCAGTCCCCTCCCTTTACTTCGCTGCAGATACTGATACTGGTATTTATCGCGCGTCTACTAACACAGTAGGACTCGCTGCCGGAGGTGTTGCAGGACTGACTGTTTCTAACGTTCTTGCAACAGCAGGTACTGTATGGAACTATCCCGCAGGAACAGTTTCTGCCCCTAGCATCTACCTTAACGGTGAAAGCACTACAGGTATCTACAGGAAAGCAGCGAACAGCTTAGGTTTCACAATCAGCGGAACAGAACGTGCCTACATAAACAACACAGGCATCAACGGAGTTATAGGCGCAGGTACAGCAAACGCAGGTACATTCACTTCAGGGACCTTTACTACACTCGCAGCGTCAACTAGCATGACCATCACAGCAGGAGGCACCTTCAGCTTAACTTCCGGAACATTAACGTTAACTGGAAGTACGCTAAATGGTATTTCCACCATTTCTGGGACACCTAATTTTAGCGGCGCAGCTACAGGGCAAACTGCGGCAGCAGGTACAAACACTACACAGCTCGCAACTACAGCTTTTGTATACGCAGGGTATATTCGTAAAACCTCAACTACAGGATCTGGAATACTCCCATCTGGAACCACTGCTCAACGTGATGGTTCTCCAGCAGCAGGGTATATTCGTTTTAATACAGACACCCCTGGGTTTGAAGGATACAACGGAACGACTTGGGGTTCAATTGGTGGCGGTGGAGCGAGCGGGGGCGGCAGTAACCGCGTTTTTTATGAGAATGACCAAACAGTAACAGTTAACTACACCATCACTTCAGGTAAAAATGCCATGACAGCGGGGCCTATCACGATTGCTGATGGTATTACAGTAACTGTGCCTGATGGCTCAACGTGGACAGTGGTTTAGGAGACAGCATGCCAACGACAGTGAACGGAAATAATGGTGTAGATAAAGTGGTGGATGGGTCTATCCAGCCAACAGACTTAGCACAGCCTTTAACACTAGGTACAGCTCAAAACACCACAGCTGGTACTTCGATAGACTTTACTGGCATCCCGTCATGGGTTAAAAAAATCACCATTACCATAGTTGGAGTTTCCACTACAGGATCCTCTCCTGTCATGATTCAACTTGGCACTAGTGGGGGCATTCAAGCTGCTGGCTATTTGGGTTCTGTAGGTGGATCAACAGCGGCTCAATACTCAACAGGGTTCCATTTGATTGGAACATCTGCGGCAACTGTTGTGCTTCATGGTGGCATAACATTAGCCCTTCATGACCCATCTACCAATACTTGGGCAGCGTTTGGAGCAACAGGCCGTTCTGATTCTGCGCAGGGCTACACAATGGGCGGAAGTAAAGCATTGACCACAACACTAGACCGTATCCGATTAACCACGATTGGCGGCACAGATACATTTGATGCTGGTTCAGTCAATATTATGTATGAGGGCTAGTTATGGCGGGCAAAATCACAGTAAACACTTTGCAAATCGGTGATAGCGGAACTGCAACCAATAACTTCCACCTTGAGACGAATGTAGATGGTTCTCTATCCTTAAATCGTGGAAATGATGGCACTGTTTTAGACGAGGTTTTGCGGGTTAATTCTAGCGGGCAGGTAATAACAACCCCTGTAAAACACCAAGTTAAGGTTTCTGGATACACAGGCCACGGTTCCACTAATACAAGAATTTTAAGAGCGACAACTATCGACATAAACGTGGGTACTAGCATTACTTACGCAGATAGCGCGACACTGGGCGCGAGCTTTACCATTAACGACGACGGTGTTTATGCTTTCACCATGCAGTGCCGACCTGGAGCGGCGAATGCAGTTGCGGGGTTTAGCTTGAACACAACGACACCTACAACAAGCATTTCCTCCGTTTCAAATGCGGAACGTCTTGGGTTCGCGCAATCTTACGCAGTTAACTCGAGTTTCACGGTTTCTTATATTGGGTATTTTTCAGTGGGGGACGTGGTGCGCCCTCATGACGATGGCGGTACGCAAAACAGTGAGTTCCAAATTTTTGCAGTGAGGGTTGGCTAATGTCACATCAAATCACAACTGACGCAACTTCAAGCACTCTAACCAGCAATGGTATCGATTACCTGACAGTGGACAGCGCAGGTAATGTGGCGCTCCCTCAAGGATTATCAAAATCCCTAATAGAGCAAGCTTCTGCGCAAAATACGACATCTGGCACATCAATAGATTTCACAGGAATACCGTCATGGGCAAAGCGCATCAAAATGATGCTGGTCGGCGTTTCAACTTCCGGAACGTCGAATGTCATCGTGCAGATAGGGACATCCGGAGGAATTGTATCGACTGGATACACTGGCGCTTCTGATAACCAAGCGAGCGCAGGTGGTACTGCGACATCGTTTACCAATGGGCTTGGGCTTGAGCGAACGGCTGCGGCTACATATTTAAGGCATGGGATTGTTGAGTTTTTAAACGTCACTGGCAACACTTGGGTAGGAACTTATATAGGAAGCACGACTGGAACATTGACTGTTGCATTTGGCTCAACTCAGATAGCACTTGGCGGGGTTCTTGATAGAGTGCGTCTAACAACAGTAAACGGAACTGATACGTTTGATGCTGGAACTGCAAACGTCATGTGGGAGTAGTATGTATTGGAAATATATCCGCTATCCAAGTATTTAACGCAGGGACAGTATGACAATTCAAAAGTAGTTCTCTGGTTCATGCGAGTGTGCTGGCTACAGCGGAACAGCGCGTATACGTTCAAAGCGCACAAAGGAATTGACTGCTTGATGTTTGCTGGGCGCTTAATAGGAATACGTAAAAAGAAATAAAGGGAGCTTAAGTTGGACACGCAATCAGTTATAAATACAGTTATCGCACTCGCTGGAGCTTTAGGAGGATGGGTACTCAAGTCTATAAGCGAATCTGTTAAGGACTTGCAAACTTCAGATAAAGATCTTGCAGATAAAGTACAGCGTATTGAAGTGCTTGTCGCAGGGGATTACGTCAAGAACGACAAGTTTGATGATACTATCAAAGCACTTTTTGTAAAACTTGACCGTATTGAAGAAAAAATGGATGGGAAAGCAGACAAAAGATGATTGACCCTTGCTGGATTAAACGAGCACGTAGTCTTATAGGTAAAAAAGAAGTACCGGGCGCTAAAAGTGACATGTGGGTTCTAGGTTTATGGGACACTATCCCGTGGATATGGTCTACAGTAGCACGTAAGGATGACTCTATCGTTCCGTGGTGCGGCGCATTTTGCCGCTATGTGATGGCAGAGTGTTCACTGCCCTTCCCAAAGAAGTGGTGGAGTGCAGCATCTTGGCTTGATTATGGAACACGATTACCCAACCCGGTTTTTGGGTGTATTGGTGTATTAAAAAGACCTAAAGGCGCACATGTAACTTTTATCATTGGCAAAGATAACGCAGGGTACTTGTTAGGTTTAGGCGGTAATCAAGGTGACGCAGTGAAAGTTTCTGCTTTCAAGCGCGAACGATTTACTGGCTTTGTTTGGCCTGAAGGCGCTACAATTAGATGGGATGGCTTGCCTATCTTATCAGCAGAAGTAAGTGAAAGTGAATCTTAAGGAGAAAAGTATGAATTATTTAGAAGGTTACAAAACAATTATTGGTATTCTGATTACTGTGGTTAGCACACTATTAGGTGCTTTTGGTAAGGATTTAGGTATTGATTGGGCTGGTGTTGAGGCAGCTATTGTTGCTTTGGTTGGCTCTGGCATATCATTGTACGGCTATCTTGTGACAAAACGCGGTGCTTAACTTACTCAAAATACTCCCTAGTCTATTAACTTTGCTGCACAAGTTAATAGACCGCTTTAGGGAGAAACAGTTAATAGAACAAGGCGCTCAACAGGCGCAACTAAAAGGAAAGGAAGCTGTAGATGAAGCAATTGCTAAAGGTGACGCCGCTGCTGCTTCTGACAGCGTGCCTGTCAACACAGACTCAGAGGACCGCGCTAACAGACGCAGACGTAAAACGGATGTACTGTAGTCAGTGCACTATAACCACATACGACTCCGAATTAGATACTGCAGAAACTGTTGAGCAAATAAAGATTTTAAACAAACGCATAAAAGCGATATGTGGAAATGGAAATCCCTAGTTCTTTAGTTGGAGGAATGGACTGCTCTCTGCACTACCACAGTAGTGACAGGGTTCCTACTCACGATACTTTAAAACGACTTCAGCAGTTAAAAAATGTTATTAGTGTTTCATCTCACTACACTGCATTAAAAAAGGATGACATAATACTGGTAGATACAACGTCTTCTGGAATTACTGTAACCCTCCCTTTAGCTTCTAACGGTATTGAATTTACTATAATCCGTATTGCAGGGGCAAACAGCGTCACTGTTGCTAGGTCAGGCTCTGATACTATTAACGGGGCAGCTTCCGTTAATATAACCTCAACTAACGCTCCTCAAACATTTAAAGCAATGCCACCTGATGTTGTGGTGGGTTACATAAGGGTTGCGTGATGGCTGTCAAACAACTACTTCCACTTTCCTGCAAGCCCGGAATTCAACGAGACGGTACTTCATATGACTCTGACGGGTACATTGATGGGCAGTGGGTGCGATTTCAGCGTGGTCGCCCCAAAAAAATGGGTGGTTACCGTCAAGTTGTGAATAATGTAACTGCCCCTGTTCGAGCAGTAATGACGTGGTCTCGTCAAACACTAAACGCAATGTACTCGTTTAGTGTCAGTAAAATTGAAATGCTACTGGTAGACAACAATGGTATTGGTAATGACATTGTAGATAGAACTCCCGCTGGGTTTACTGCAGATGATGACTACATCTGGACAACTTGTGTGATGTACGATGATGCAGCGGGCAGTGACAAAACGATTGTACTGGCTCACGCGTCTACGTCTATGACCAATATTGACGACAATACCTCCTTCCCAGTTTACTACGGGGATAGTGCAGGTAGTGCTGCCTTTACGTCAACAGGTGTGTCAGTAAGTGGAGGGGTGTTCGCAGCAGGTCCTTACGCTGTGTACTACGGATCTGATGGGCAGGTTACTTGGTCAAACGTGAATGAACCTCGCAACGTTACTACAGGAGACGCTGGTTCAGACCGAGTTACAGGTGCAAAAATTGTGAAAGGACTACCCATTATTTCAGGGTCAGGTCCTGCTGGGTTGCTGTGGTCTTTAGATTCCTTGATTAAACTTGAATATGTAGGTGGTTCTGCAGTATTCAGGTTTTCAACAGTTACTGACCAATCCTCTATACTCTCTCAAAATAGTGTTATTGAATATGATGGCTCTTTTTTCTGGGTGGGGGTGGATAGATTCCTTACATTTGATGGCGGCAGCGTTAGAGAGCTTCCTAATACAACCAACTTAAACTGGTTTTTTGACAACCTCAACTACGCGCAACGCCAAAAAGTTTGGGCAAGCAAAACACCAAGGTACGGTGAAATTGAGTGGTTTTACCCAAGAGGGGATGCTACAGAATGCACGCATTCCATCATTTTTAATATTCGTGAGCAGTGTTGGTATGACCGTGAACTATCACGCTCTGCGGGGTACTACAGTCAAGTGTTCAAATATCCTGCAATGTCTGGCTCTGAGGCTGTTGAAGTAAAACGTTTTTCTGTAACTGTTTCATCTGGTGCTTTTTCTGTAGGTTCAGTTATTTCTGGTCCTACAGGAGTTGGCACTATCATGAAATCGACTGGTTCTGGTCCTTTTACACTGTATGTTCGAGTAACTTATGGTGTGTTTTTAAATACTGACGCGGTTACATCTGACACAGGTGGCACTGGAACTATTGGGTCTGTTCCATCTACTGACTACATTGCAAGTTTATTCGTGCATGAAGTAGGCTTTGATGCAGTAGTAGGTGAGGATGTTTTTGCTATTCCATCGTGGGTAACTACCTGTGACATAGGGTTTACATCAGGCGGTTCGCAAGGTTCTGCATCATCAGCCGGTGTAAACAACTGGACAAGTCTAAGCCGTGTTGAGCCAGATTTTATCCTGCAAGGTGACTTAACTTTGACCATAAAAGGTAAAAAATTTCCTCAGTCACCAGAAGTGGTTGGGCAGAGCTATACAATCACGAATTCCACTGATAAAATAGACATGCGTGAAAATTTTAGAGAAATGTTCTTACGTTTCGAGTCTAACACGCTTAACGGTTTCTATGAAATGGGGCGTGTGCTACTACATGCCGATATTAGCGATGACAGGAGCTAATTTTGGCACTTTCTTTAACCGCAGCACCAGGCCTTGAAAACACGCAGGCAGCGCCGCTAGCTGCTCCAGGGCTTACTGCGCAGGCAGCACCACCACTAACTCGTGACTACTCCCCTGCTATTGAAGGCTGGCTTGCTCCAGACATGCGTTCTGGATCTATTGATTGGAGTGCTTTCACTCCCCTTCCTTCAATTGACTACGCAAATCTATTAAATCGTCAGTACAAAATAAGCGGTAAAGGTGTCGCAGCAAAAAATCTACCACCACCTTTACCTGGACAACGCGCTGGGATGGAAATATTTGGGATGGGTCTTCCTGAAGGCGCTGTGTACAAGGACAACTTAGGACTGACACCTGACGCTTTAAAATATAAAGATCCTCAGTTAGCCGCAGCGATTGATGCGTTGAACGCAAAAGCGTACGCTCAAACGCACCCAGAGCAGGTGGACATTTCTTCAGGCTTGGGTGCTTTAAACAATTTTCAGATGCGTGATGCGCCTTATGTCAAGCGTGACTCTACACTAGACACTACCCCTGTACTAGAGTTAAAAAGAATACTTAGCGCTCCTTTAGCCCCAAAAGCCCCAGAGGGTTTTGGGGCGTACTCTCTCCACCCTGGAATGATTAAATCATCAATTGACCCAGCAGCAGAGACAAAACGGCTGCTTAATGTGGACTCCACAATTGAATCACTGTACCAGCAAACAGCAAAAGAAACTGGTATGTCAGTTGAGCAACTAAAAGATGCGTATGGTCGATACACAAAAGCCTACAACAGTTTGGTTGACCCTGTAGGCGCAAATTGGCAAGACCTAAAAGCTACTGGTTCACTTTATTCAGATTCTTTACTGCCTGGTATCCGTAGGTATTCAGGTTATGGTGATGGCTTTTACAATCAACTGTCCTCTCAAGTATCTGAAGGTACACGAAACAGTCAAAAATACTTGTCCCCTGAGTACTTTGCACTTCATGGTGTAACTGAAGATATGCTAGGTAAGCCCGGTACTTTCATTGGTATGACTAACCCAAACAGAAATGGGGCGATACTCACTGGAAGGAAAAAAGTAGGGATTGAAAAAACAAACCCCTACTTGATGCAGGACTGGACTGACTACCTATCAGATACTGAGAATATGCTTACAGCGACCCCTGACCAAAAGTCCGCTGCGGAGACTGCGATGGCGCAGCACACTGCGGATATTCGCAGCAAGGTTGCAGATGGTGGGCAGTTCCGAATATGGGATGAAGCAGGTGTTAATCCTCGTGTAACTACCAAAGTAAAAGGTGGTAAATGGAAGCCAAAAAATAGCGCGTATACTAATGAGCTTAACATCGCTGAAAACTACTTAGGTACTAATACCCAAGGTGAGAAAAGCTACAAGGATGCTGGATTCAGTCCCGATACTGCGTGGCAATCAGGGTTTTATTTCAAACCTAAACAGAAAAAAGGATTTCTTGGAGGGGGTCTCGGTACTATATTGAGCCTCGCATCGTTCATTCCAGGACCTGTAGGAATTGGCGCGCGGATTGCTTCTGCTGTCAATAGCATTGCAAGTGGTGACATACTGGGCGGTGCAATGGCAGCTTTGGGTGCTATGGGCGGTAGCAATCCTATTGCGTCCTTAGGCTCAAAAATATCTTCTGCTACAGGAATCCCGCTAAAAGCTGCTAACATGATGGTATCAGGCGGCATAGGTGGGTTAAATGCCTTGTCTAAAGGTGGAAACTTCGGTACAGGGGTACTGGGGTCAGTTGCTGGGAACACTATAAGTGATTTTGCAGGGAATACCATGCTAAAAGCAGGTATTTCTCCGGAAGCGTCTGGTGCAACTGCTGGAGCTCTTGGCTCTATGGCTAACGCTGCAATAAATGGTTCTAAAGGTGCGATACCGCTTGCTCTCGCAGGAGCGTCTGGTGCAATGAGTGGATATGGGCGCGGCGCTAATCTGCGCAAAAAAGCTAAAGTGAGGTAATTTATATGGCTACTTTCGATACTAATTACTGGAATGGAAGTGATTATACTCCATCTGACTTCAGTATGCAGTCTTTTGCGCCAGATTGGAGCTCTATCAGTTTTGATAGTGGTCCTTCTGCTACTTTTTCAGATTGGGGAGGTAACTACCAGCAGCCTAATTACTACGACCAGTATGCGGGTTATGCGCCTGACTGGGGCTCAAGCCCTTCTCCTATGTTTGATGCCAGTTTTATGCCCGGGGAGTCTTCTGGTATCCCTAGCGTAATGGGGGGTTTGGGAGGTATGTGGGATAGCTTTAAAGGCTGGCTTGGCGCTCCTGCTACAGATGGCGGTGAGGTCACAAACGGTAGTAAGTTACTGTCTGCGGGTATTCAAGGTGGCTTGGGTGCCCTCATGGGTTTAGGTCAGGCACGTGCTCTTGATAAAGCAAGACGCAAACAAGCAAAAATGGAAGCGGAACGCGCAGCGAACGCTGGTAAGGTGGCAGCGCAGCAACGTCTTGACTACCTGAATGGGTTGCGCCAAGACCCTAACTTCCGTACATTCACAGTAAACGCACCAGAGCGCAACGTAATCGCAAATACAGGCGCTGGGACGTACGGTGCTAGTGGTGGAGAACACGCTTTCTTTGACCCTGCTTTCTTGTCCAAAATTACAACAACCCCTAACGCTTACAAGTGTGGTGGTCTTGTAAATCTTCACCCTCATGTAAAAAAGAAGCACATGGCGCACGGTGGGCAGGCAGACGTAGTTGATGCGCGTCTCGCTCCAGGGGAGTATGTGCTGGACGCAGATATTGTCAGCGCTTTAGGTGACGGATCTACAGATGCGGGGGCTGCGCGTCTTGATGCAATGCGAGAAAATATCAGAGCGCACAAGCGAAGCGGTGGGCTTGACCAGATACCGCCTATGGCGCTAAATCCTGAGGAGTACTTATAATGGCAAGCTTGCTTTTTGGAGATACGCTCCCATCATCAACCACAGGTGCGCTGACCACTACTAATGACGCGCTACCTGATTGGTACCAGGCGTATACGCGTGGATTGGCAGCGAAAGCGGATGCAGTATCAAATCTTCCTTATACGCCTTACACGCAAGAGCGTATTGCAGGTTTTAATCCCACACAAACCGCTGCCCAGCAAGATATCTTGGATAATGCAGGGGTTTGGCAACCCGGAATTAACGCAGGTGAAGGCTCTATAACATCTAATTTGGGGGGCTTGAGTACTGTTGCAGCGGACGCTTTTGGGCGTGCGAACACTGCTAACTTCGCTACTGATATTGGCGGATACATGAGCCCTTATGTTTCTGGAGTTGTTGATGAAATCTCTCGTCTTGGTAATAAGAATCTGTTTGATAATGTGCTGCCTAATGTTAATAGCACTTTTGCAGGGGTTGGTCAATTTGGGTCTACTCGAAACGCCGACTTCACGAACCGTGCCATTACGCAGAACCAGCAAGAGATACTGGGGCAACAAGCTAAAGCGCTAGATACTGGGTACAATAACGCGGCGGCGAACTTCTTTACTAATAAACAAGCGGACACACAACTCGGTCAGGCAGCAGGCAGTTATGGTAACCAAGCTGCACAAATACTGGGGGCTCTCGCACAGCAGAAATCAACACTGGGTCTTGCTGATGCAAACGCTGCGAATGTGGTGGGCGGATTACAGCAAGCCCAACAGCAACAAGGCTTGGACCTTCAATATCAAGACTTCTTGCAGCAACGCGACTACCCGCAAGCGCAGTTGTCTTACTTGAATAGTATGATTAGGGGACTGCCAGTAGACAAGTCAAGCTTCACTACCAGCTCGTCACTTAATACTAGTGATGTGGGTAATATGGGCAGTAATTCTGGATTATCTGCAATACTTCAAGGTATTTCTGGCGTATCTGGTATTAAGTCAGCACTGGGGATTAAATAATGGATGAGCAAACACAACCTGGGGGTGGTCTGACCAGTATGATAGGTAATCTTACTGGAGACATCATGCGAGACTACCAAACTGCAAGAGGGGGCCTCGCTTCAACTACTCCTCAGGTACAGCAGGCATCACAAAATCTGTCTAATACATTTATGGAAGGCTACGACCCCGCCGCGTATGACGCGCAGGCGTGGTCTTCTGCAGGTATCGGTGCAGCGCAACCAACTATTTCTGCTCTTGAGTCATTAAACCGCGCCATTGCGGGGTATAGCGGTGTTAAGCTGCAACAACGCGCAGATTTAGGGAAGCGCATACAAGCTCAAAAAGAAGCAGAACTCGCTCAAGCTGCGGCGCAACAAAAAATGTATCAAGAGACACAGAAAGATGCTGCGCAGCAGTTAATTGACCTGTATAAAGCTGGGATGATGTCTAAGTCTGACTTGGCAAAAGCCTTGTCTGAAAGATACGTAAACGTGGCAGGTAGGGGCCTTGTAGATAAGTATGCTCTCGCAAACGGTGAGGGAGACGCAGTTGTTGTCCCGAGCCTAAACCCAGCAGTGATGTTCCAAAAACTTATGAGTGATGTTGCAAGTGAAATGGAACAAGATAAAAACATGCACTTCAATTCTAAAGAAGAGCGTGATGCTGCTATTTTGGCTACTGCCAAAAACAGGTGGAGAACTATTTATCAGTCGTCAGACGGTGTTTTACCAGAAAATCCGTTCGGTGGAGACACTTCCTTTATGCAGGAGACTCCTCCCCCAGCACCTACAGCACCAGCACCTCAAAGTGGTAAAAGCATTTTAGATGTTCCACTGCCTGCTTCAGAGATGAAGCTGATGCCTGGAGAAGTTCCTCCTGGGGCAGGTGAAGATGCGCGGTTAAATCTTAAACCTGTGTATGGTGGAGGTATAAAAACTGACATTAAACCTTCAGTAGGTTTAGCCCCTATAGAAACAGCGCAGCAAGAAGTTCCCGCTGCTCCGTGGACTAAATATGCACTCACACCTTACTCGCAAAAAAGTCTAAAACCATCCACTGGGGTTTATGATAAAGTCGCAACAGAGCGTGCAGTGGCTCAAAATGCTCAAGCTGAAAAAAATGCGGAAGACGCATATTCAGACATCGCGAAGCAAGCAGGGGCGACATCCCAGTGGCTCGACACTTTACGCGAACTTGAGTCTACCGATCTTTCTGCAGTGGGCAGTTTGGCGGAAGTTCGTAACGCTGTGGGTAAATTCCTTGAGACTGTGGGCGTTCAAAACTATGAACTTGCCAAGTCATCTCGTGACCTGTCAAAAATCAATAGCCTATTGATGTCTGGTATTCAGTCACGACTGTCAGTTCAAAACGGTGTTCAAGCGAAAGACGACGCCACTCGTGAGATGCAGTCTTTCGCACAAATCAGTGACCCAAAAACAGTTTTTAAAGGATTGCTACAACAAGCGAAAGCGAAATCCGCACGGTTGATTGAAAGAGACCAGTTCTATCAAACTTGGAAAGCAGATAAAGGTACGTACCAAGGTGCTTCTGCTGCGTGGAACAACTACATAAAAGACACCCCTCTCTTTGCAATGTATGCTGGACAACCTGTATACTACAATCAGTTCATTGATGCCTACGTTGCGAAAAATAAAGCAGCGTTTGAGAAAAAAGGTATTCCCCCTCAGAAACAATATGAAATTGCCTCAGACGCATGGAAAGCAGTTGCACTTAAAAGGAGAAAATAATGGCTGATTTCGTGATGCCCTCAATAAAAGATATTGAGCAACCTCCTGTACCAGAAAACGAACAAGCTGCTGAGTTTGCTAATCCTGCGCTAGAAGATATGGGGATGGTCACACCTACCAAACCTATTCCTTATGACTGGGGCAATAGCACCTTAAAATTTGCAAACGTGGATACTGGTGTAAAATTACCCCCACGAGCAGAGCAATTTTTAGTGGGAATGGGGCGTGCATTTACTAACGCTGGACGTTCTGCAAAACAACTCGTAGGTAAGTATCCAGAAGAACAAGCAAAACGAGATGCTCTGCTTGATTTGAACGTAAATAACACTGGGTGGGGCGGTGCGGGGGATGTTGCAGGTACTATTGCCATGTCAGCGTTAATTCCACAAGGTGGTCTTGCTTCTGCCCTTGGAGGAGGTGCTGCAAAACTAGGTGCTGCAAAACTAGGTGCTTCTTTGGCAGGTTCTGCAATCACTGATGCCGCGTTAACTGGTGCACTGCAATCACAGCTACGCCCTACTCTCGGAGATGAAACCCGCTTGGGCAATGCTGCGCGTGAAGGCACTTCTGCCGCAGCGTTCACAGCAGCGCTTAAACCTGTTTCAGCACTTGTAGGTAAAACTATAAATTCAGTGCGTAATGTCTACAAGAATCCAGAAGCACAGCGTATTGATGATTTAGCGCGTCAATATGGAATTGACCTTACCATTGGTGACCTACCTCAGCACACTGCCTGGCGTCATTTTGAAGATGCTACTGCAGGTGTTCCTTTCTCAGGTCGCACTGCAAATATGGAGAAGCAGGTAGGGCAGATGCAGGACATGCTGTACTCGCTTCGTGAGAACCTTCGACCTGATTTAACTGTCGTAGACCCAGCAGGGTCTGTTCTTGCAAAATACACCACCCCTGACGAAATGATGGTTGGGGAGATTCAGCGCAACTTTAAAAACTTGACTTCGCAAAAAGACAAATTATTTGAGAATGTCAGTCAGGAAATTGCAAAAAATCCTGCTGCGACAAAAGTTGACTTCAATGAAACGAAGAAAGCAGTTGCTACGTTGATGAAATCACACCCTAAAATCTTCAAGAACTTTGAAGGTGTTGATGCTCAGTTACCTGCTAAATTAAGTTTCTTAGAAAAAGATTTAGACAATATGGGGCGAAACGCTCAAGGGCAGTTCTCTGCGAAAGCATCTTATGATGATGCGCAGTGGTTGCGTGAGAACTTAGGTAGCATGGTTGAGCAAGCACGTAAAAAAGCGCAATCAGGGAACTTGTCTGAAAAAGCGTATGGTCAGCTTAAGCAGGTTTACAAAGCTGTTAATATGGACTTAGACAAATGGGGCGCAAATCCTAAAAACACTAATGTCCACGAATCCTATAAAACCGCGCAGAACTTCTATAAGGAAAATATACTCCCGTTCAAGCAGCACCCTGTCTTGAAGAAAGTAGTCAATGAGTTTGCTCCTTACGACTCTGATGTCGCATTAAAAGAGTTCTTTAAACCAGGACGTGCAAATGTGGCAAAAGACTTGATGAAGTTCCAGACGCCTGAAGGCAGACGCGCAGCGGAGTTCGCCATGATTGACGACGTTGTTGAAAAGACTGTAACTAATAAAGATGTGGATATCAGTAAGTTCTTAAGTACTGTTAAGAAACTTGAGAAACCGTCTAAAGAAGTATTCTCACCTCATGTCGCAAAACAAGTAGATGACTTATCAGAAATCTTCTCAGCGGCAAACCGCGCAGAAAACTTCTTGAACACAGGGCCAGGGGCGGGGCGTTATGCTGCAATACAAGCTGCGAGAACATTAGGACCTTGGATTGCTGGAGGCGCTGTCGCTGGAGCAGGGATGGGGGGTGGCCTGACAAGCTCCTTAGCCACAGGGTCTTTGCTCGCCGGATTGGTGGGTGCTTCAAGAGGGCTAAACGCCGCTGGCATCAATTCTACGGGGAAAAGAATATTGCTGTCTAGTTCAGAGCTTCCTGGAGGACTTCGTCAAGTCACAAACTACCTAATCAATAAAGGTGCAGGACCTATTTCACAAGAAGTTTTGGGTGAAGCTGACTTACAGCCATTTTTAGATTATGTGTCCCCCGAAAACGCGCGTGCAGCCCAATAAACAAGGGCACATGCCCTTTAAACGCACAAGAAACCGCTTTTTAGCGGTTTTTTAGTTTTTGAATGAAATGGCATCAACGCCTTAAAAAAAATTGATGTGGATAGCAAAGAATTTTAAATAAAGCTAACCTTTGGGTATTTACATATATGTTTCAATCAAAAATATTCCTCAAGGATATTAGTTACGCGCGCGCGCGTGAAAGAAATTTTTTTTTCATTCAGCATACCTTAAAAAAATTTTTTACTAATATACTCGTCGCTAACCCACGCTACATGCGGAGAGCGACATATTAGGATATGTAATATTCAGCTAATATGGATCTAATATCTAATATGCTCTTAATGCCGCGCGCGACCCCTAAGGCGAAAAAAAATAAAAAAAATATTTTTTCTCGCGTGCGTGAATATCAAATATGTGGAAATTTAAAAGAACGTGGAGTTTGATTGTCCACAATAAAAAGATTGTGCTTTGCTCTAGTTGCGCCTACATAAAAAACACGCTGTTCATCATCTTTACACTTTAGATATGCGTCGTGTGTGTTTGCACCCATGATAGACAAAAGCACCACATTGTCGGCTTCCATACCTTTTGCACCATGGATGGTGGATATTAGGTGCTTAGGTGTCTCGGTAAGTTTATGCCCTCTGCGCATCATAGATAAGTAGTACTCACGCTGTTCAATTTTTATACCTGTAAGAGCGTCATGCCATATTAGTTCACAATCCACTGAAAATTTCACTGTGATGTATGTTTTGTCTACAGCATCCTCGCTCACTAATTCTTTCTTCGAGAATTTCTTAGCACCTTTTATGTAGTCAAGACATATTTGAATATCTCTAGGTAAAAGTGATTTACCAGACCTTAAGGCCTCCCACGCTTGAATTGCGCGGGTATGCTCAATTTTTATTGAGCTTCCATGCTTTGTCATGTATGGGATGCTTTTTGCGCGTAAAACGCGCTCAAAATCAGCGAGAGCGCTAGTATTTCGCCCAAGCCACAGCCAGTTTCCTTCTTTTTCAAAAGGAAGGCTTTCTAAAGTCTTAAATTTCTTTAATATCCCAGGTTCAGGTCTCGGAGAAAAGTCCTTCTCAAAACGCTTTGGGACTTGAAGTATTATGCGCTGCGCGAAGTCATGCACAGCAACCGGCAATCTGTGGCTCTTCGTAAGTACAACTTTAGTTCCACCTAGCGCCAAGAAGCTTTCTATATCAGCACCAGCCCACTTAAAAATTGCCTGGTCATCATCCCCTGCAATAACTACACGCTCACAGGCAGTGAACGCAACTTTACAAACCTCCCACTGTAACTTAGACAAATCCTGCGCTTCATCAATAAATGCAACTTTGACATTTACAGGCATTCCGTGCGAAACAAAACTGTGAAGCATGTCAGTGAAATCTAAGAGATTGTGGTGCCGCCTAAACTCCTCATAAGTTTCAGCGAACCGTATAAATTCGTGCTTACCCACCTTGTAATTATGCTCTGTGTGGTAAGTGTCAGAGATATCTTGCATCCTTGAACGTGCGAGCGCATCCAAGAATAGCATGTAATCACCCTTCTTTTCTGAGTAAAAATCAGCGACTACTTCTGGAGTTGATGCTTGCGTAAACATGCTAAAAGGTGCTTTAAGCAGCTTGCCGAGCTTATTGTAGTCCTGCGCAGACATAACTTCGTTTGACCGAAGTCCTAGTTGATGAAATGCAAGGCTGTGGAGAGTCCTAAAGAAAGGAAGTTGCGCTTTAGTGAAACCAAACTTTGAGCAAGCTCTCTCAAGTGCTTCTGTCGCTGCTCGTTTTGAGAAACTCACGAAAGCAACTTCATGAGGTTTAACTCCAGATTTAAAGCACTCGTCTACAAGATGAAGTAGCGCTGTGGTTTTTCCACAGCCCGGTGCCCCTAAAATTACTGTTTGGTTTTTAGAAATTATCATTGCTGTTCACATCAACTTTATCTAGTTTCTCGAAAGAAACTAAATTTTCCTTGATAGCCCAGCACTGAACATTTTGACCTTTGATGTGAAACTGCGTATGTGTCGCGCCTAACCTTCTAAAAAATGCCCAGATTTCGCGCTGTGTCATTTCCTTGAAATGCTGCAAATCTAAGTGTCGCATGAAGTCTGGAGATCTGAAGTAAATAGTCTTCGCTTTGTCATCATACCACGGGTTACCAGCCATCAGTTCATCTTTAGAACGAGCTGTGTCATAGTTTGAACAGAAAGAACGCAGCAAGTAATCTAGCCTACCTTCAGGGGACGCATCAGGTGGAGCGTCGTGTTCCTCTAAATCCTCAAGTTTAGATCTAATCATCTGCTCCCATACATTTTGCTTAACTTTTGGTGGGAATTTATTGATACGCTCAACGCATATTCGTCTAAATGAATCTTGGTTAACCAGATCTTCAGTTTTAAGCTCAAGACGATAACCTTCAACATCAATAATCCATGTGGGAGGAACAGATTTTACTTTTATTAGGCTTCCTAGTACAAGGGAAATGTCCTCATCTGCCCCTTTTATACCAAACTTACGGGATTTGCATACCTCGCGATTGCACACTGACGAAATAGGGTCTTGAGAGCAAGTATACCCATAATCTTTTCTCCCCACTGACTTAGTCAATGCGAGTACTTCTCGTGAACTCAAAGGAGGTTTCATGAACTTGTGGTTGTATTCCTCAAGGTGAGGTTCCCACGCATCTTGCTCTTTCAAGCGCAAGTATACGCCAATATTAAATAGTGCTTTGTTTCTTCCACCTTCCGCAAACCCACGCGACGCAAGTGTTTGAAGGCAAGGAGGTCCGTCGTTGAAGCTTTCCCCTGCAAAAGGAACAGTATTTGCAAAAGCTTCTTGTGATATTTTGTACTTGTTTGCAAGCTCTAAAAAAGCTTCTGGAGTTAATTTCTTGTTAAAATGGATGCAAAATCTTTCTGATTTTTCACCCCCAAAGTAAGGCATATTTAACCAGTTACCTACATCAGATTTAGACGCAAGTGAAAGTTGTTTGGGGTATATTTCAACTCCAGGATGCCCTAAGGCTACAGAAAACTCGGCGAGCTTGCTTCTTACCAATTTTGCAGGAACCGCCTCTGTGAAAAACACATAAAGATGAGCGCCCCCTGATTTTGTGCGGCACAAAAACACAGGAAGATCCATGTCTTTACACTGCTTTTCAAGTTCATTTAGGTTCATGTCGTACCTGTCTATGTCCAAAGCACCCCAGTGGACTTTGCTATTATCCATAATAGGAATAATACCAAGACCCTGTTCACCCTTTAGATGCTTTTCCCACAAATCAACAGTTACAGGTTCAAGCAACGTAGTTGCTCTCCCCTCCATCTTATTCTTGCTTTCATTTTTACGAGTCACAGCGTAACGTCCGTGAGCCCTATCCAGCCCCGCAAAAAGGCTCATAAAGCCCGCTGCCAAGTTTTCCATAGTTCTTTACTTTCTAATTAAAATGGAATATCTTCATCACCACCTTGTTTAGGTTTTGCTTCCCCAGAACGCACAGCATCTCTAAAAGCTTTCGCTGCGGCGTATAAAGAAGCATCATCAACTACTTTATCCACTTCAATCTTCCACCCCATCCATGCTCCTTGGTCGTTGGACTGAGGTACTGTAGTCATTTTATAACTGTGTGAGAACATCGGGGGTGTGAAAGGTACGCCATCAGGACGTTTGAACTTAATACTGTCCATTTTCGACATCCAGTTTCTACTTGCCTTCACTTGTGTCGATGACATACCAATAACAGCAGGGGTGTAAGTACCGTCAGGCTTTACCAGCAGCACGTAGTGTTGACGCGTGTCGTTCAAAATATGCCCTTCTGGAGTTACTTGCTTACCCTTATGTTTACCTTCTGTTGCGAAAGGGGTATTTACTACAACCGGATCTGTAGGGTTGTGTGCGCCATAAAAACCGCTATCACCAGAATCACGGTCACCGTACTCAAGAAATTGCCTGTCATAATGGCAAGGTACAACAGTAATGCCTTCTTCGCCGCTAAACACTTCTTGTGTGACAGTATTGTAAAGCATCCCTTCTTCAGCACCTTTGATATATGCACCATCAGACTTTTTACACTGAGGGGAACCGCTCTGAAGAATGGATATAAAAGGAATTGCATACGCGTTTTTATCCGCGTTTTCAAACCCAGCTCCAGCGTCTTGAGAATAATCAATAACAGCACCTACTGCGGTGCTTTTTGCTGTGTCCAAACTAGTACTCATAGTTATCTCCAAATAAAAAATACGCGCCTAATTAACGTCCGGCGCGTTCGAGACGTGGCTGTTCCTAGTTCTACTTTAAAGCCAGCGAAGGTAATCTCGGGAGACAACATTCACCGTGATAGGAGGGTAGACCCTATAACAGCCTGCCGCGGTTACTCGCCACTCACAGCTTGGCGGAGGTGTGTAGGAAACTAACTAAAAACCTAAACACCCGCTCATGAAAGTAAAGCTAACGCTCCACTTCAGTCTTTATTTTATTACTGCAACTCGTTGTTTATATACACCAAACAACTCTAAAGGTATTTCTACCCCTTTTTCCAATTGTTCCTTTACCAGTGCTTTCAATGTTGCAGGATGCACAGATTCTTTTACATTCACTTCGTTAGTGAAGCCCGCCTCTACCAGTGCTTGAGCAGCATCATTAAAACGATCGCCCTCTCCCCGCCCAAAATCTAAAGAGATTTGGTTTTTAATAACATCGCCGAACCCGTGCTCCTCAAGCCACGACAGTGCTCGCTCTTTATTTGCTTCTGAAATACTTGCGTAAATGTTGCTCTTGATAGTTACTTTTACCCCTGTTTTTGTTGTGATGGATTCAACACCAGCGGAAAGAAGCGCTTCTGGCAAATCTTTTTCTGACACCTGCTTGAACTGTTCTTGCGCAGCATTAAGCTCAACTTGTAGCGCAGCAACTCTATCCGCAAGATATTTTTGCTTTTCTACAAGGTCACTTATAGCTTTAGTTGTAGCATCACTAGGAATAGAAGAATTTGTTGCATCTTCATAAAAGTCTATCGCCATTAAATTTCCCTCCCACTTATGTCAATCGAAATTGGAATGTAGTCAGTCATAACCCTATCCCACTTTAGCAGCTTTACACGACCATAGTTATTCTTTGCTGCAATCATAGAAGCAGTTGCAACGATACCAGGATCGCCTACTGCAAGTAAATAGTCATCATCACTGAATGATTTTAATTTTTCTTTCAAGGCGCGTACAACAGGTACACTAGAAACAAGTGACATATTACCTGCTACCAGTACTTGCAGTTCCCCGAATTTACGTGCTTGAGAAAAGTCATACTGCGCACGTAACGCGCCGTCATTCGTTGACCTCAAGACTTCTTGTGTTATATAAACAGCCATTTTCTCTTTCTACAATGTTATGCTTTAATTATAAAGCCAAGAATCACATCCATGCAATGTTTGGGTCACCTGTTATTATGTCAGCGACGTCCTTTTTGCCCCTTAAATTTGACACAACCATAGAGTCTACAGTTCCTTCACACTCCATATCATAATAGGTAACTTTATTCACCTGCCCAATACGGTGCGCACGGTCTTCTGCTTGCAATCTTATCTCTAAGTCAAACTCATTTGTATAAAACACAACAGAGCTCGCTTTCGTTAGTGTAAGTCCTTTTGAACCTGTTTTGTTCATAATTAGGAACTGAACTTTACCGTCCTGGAAATCACTAATTGCTTGGTGACGTTCCTCGTTGGTTATTTCACCATAGTATGTACGCGTCGGTCCTACAAGAGATAAGGCTTTCTCAAGATCTTTTATCTCTTGAATAAACCTGCAAAAGATAATAGCGGGTCCACTTATTTCTTCAACTAAGTCTAACAGCGCTTGGATTTTTGGGTTATCCTCTGGCACGTTGAACATGGGCGTTATTTCGCCGCCATCAGGACTGACGTACCCCGATACAATTTGCTGGAGCCTCATGACCATGGTCAGTTTATTCAAAGCAGTTATTCCTTTGCCTTTCCACTCCGCTGCCATCGCTTTTTTCATCTGCTTATATGTTTGAGCCTGCTTTGGGTCCATTTCGTAGTATCGTCGCACGTATATTTTATCGGGCAAGTCTAAACAGTCTTTTTTCAATACACGAAAACTATGCGCACGTATCTTATTCGCAAGCTCTTCAAGGTTTTGATAAGCTGGCCTTCCATCTGCCTCTGTTGCCACAATTTGAGGCATGAATCTGGCTCCACTACGCATAATCTTAGCAATTAGTGGAGATGATGCGTCTAACATCCTTGCATAACGCGCTTTAAACGCGACGAATGAGCTTGTTCCAAGCACAGCATCAGACAAGAAATTCATTTGCGCGTAAGCATCAAACGGATTCTTGGTTATGGGAGTACCTGTTGCAATTCTACGGTATTTTGCTTGGTTTCTAAGTTTTAGTAGTGCTTTCGTGCGACGAGCTGAAGGTGTCTTTATGGTAGTGCTTTCATCCACAATCAAAAGACTTGAAGTTGACTTAAGCACGCGCCTTACAAAGTCTTCTCCTCTTTTAGTGGATAATGCTTCTACGTTTATACACAAAAACCGCAAGTGAGGACCCACATTAAAAATACCTTCAAGCTCTTTTTCTTTAGCTTTAGTGCCTGACGAGTTCCACACAGCGATATATCTATCCACATAATCTGGTAGATGTATAGGTATTTCATTCTTCGCCCAGTTTAAATGCACTCCATTAGGTGCAACGACAACAACTGAATTTATGCGCCCTTTATTCCACAAATATCCCGCAGTATCAAGCAGTACTTTTGTCTTCCCTGTACCTTGCTCCATTAAAAGAGCAAAGTACTCCGCGTCCTTAGACGCAGAAAGCACATCCAACTGATGTTTATATGGGGTTGTTTTAAACTGGTAGTTGTCTAGCATAGTTAATTACTTCATTGAGTTTAGTAGTGTGTTTTTCGTTATCTCTAGCAACGAAATTGCTTCGGATGTTCTAAGATTTAGCGTGTCAATAGTATGTATGTACTCATCCCCTTCAGCAGTCAAATGGATTACCACAAACTTACTGGCGGATGATTTTAAGGCTTCTTGCTTAACTGCATTAAAAAAGCTCACCACTTCTTCTTCTCGTTCAATCGGAGTATCTTTTTTGATTAGAGGGACTACCTTAAGATCTGACATGATTCTCGCCTTTTTAAAAGTTAAAAGTTTATTGTGCGTTAGAGTTCTAGTGAGTTCAAGCTTCCCCAGCTCTCACCACTTTCAACTTCTGCAATAATAGGTACTTTAAGCTCTAAGCAATGCTCCATTATTTCGTGTACGCGCTTTGCTCTTTCCTCAAATCCTGGCGGGAAGTTAAAGTCATACTCATCGTGGACAAGAAGATACAAGATAAAAAATTCATCAATCAAACCCTCCTCCCAAATCGTGACCAAAGCCAACTTCATCAAGTCAGCAGAACCTCCTTGCAGCAAGGAGTTCAGGGCTTTGTGCGTGTATGCTCTGCGTATGCGTTTATATTTTTGGCGAGCGATTTCTTCAGAATACGCTTCATTTTCTCCCCACTGAGTTGATTGCCAAAGATTAAACCTGCGACGACGCCCTAGTATAGTTGTGATGAATCCTCTGTTTGCTGCCCTGTTAGACACTTGGTCATAAGTGTACTTTACACAAGGCATTCTTGAGTGGTAAAGCTCAAAAATTTCAGCAGCTTCTTCCAAGGGTCTCCCGATGTTCGCAGCAAGTGTTTTCTCAGACATCCCATACACAAGACCAAAGTTAATGTTTTTTGAAGGTTTGCGCATTTCAGGCTGCCCAGGCCACACCATTTCTTGCGTCATGCTGTGGAAGTCAGTGTTCGGGTCTTCTCTGTACATACGACGTGCTTCATCAGAGCCCTCCCCCATCGCGTAGTGCACAAGAAGTCTATACTCAATTTGTGACCAGTCATAGCGCAGCCACCTACAACCTTTTTCAGGTATGAACAAGCGCCTAATCATAGGGCCTAGTTCGTCATCACGGGCAGGTATATTTTGAAGGTTGGGCATGGAGGATGAAAAGCGTCCAGATACTGTGCCATTTTCGTCTCCGCGTAGCGGGTGAAACAAGCAGTAAAGACGCCCATCAACATGTTTATCTAAGATATAGCCGCGCAAAAAAGTGTCTCGCGCTTTTGTGTACCGACGTACGTCGCTTATTGCACGTATGCGTTCATCCTTATGGCTGTCTAGCCATAGTTGCGTAAAGCTTGGATTCCCTTTTTCAGTGAAATTGTATGGAATTCCTTCTTTATCACAAAAATGTGCGATTTCCTCTGCTGCGTATACGTTGATGCCCCGAACAAGCTTAGTTAGGTCATTTATTTTTGTGGTTAAGCTAGATACTGCTTCCTCAGCGCGTGCCACATCAACAGGAACCCCCATTTTTCGCATGAACAAGAGAGGGGGTATCAGTCTACACTCAAGCCTGTATAAGTCGTATAACTTTTGTTCTTTTAGAACAGCAATTTGTTTCTCTAATATCAAAAGCGGCAGTCTTGCGTCTTGCTCTGCGTAAGGCCCGGCTAAACTCACAGGGGATCTGTATATGTTTTTACCCTGAGATTTACGAGTCGGGTTCCCACCATACGCTTTTGAAAGCCAGTCATAGAGAAGTTCCTCTTCCTTCGTTTCTCCTAAGTACTTTTTAGCAAGCGCGTTTAAGCTGTAACCTTCTCTGGACTCTTCATCAATAAGAGGCTCTGCGAAACTGGTATCGTGTATTTCCCCTTTAACTTCAATTCCCAAGGTTCTTAGCCACTCTAGGTCATACATCGCATTGTGGAATACCTTGGGCATCGGTAAACTAAAAGTATGTTTCGCCCACGCTATGACAGGGGCATTGTCCAGGTTTTCACCTATTTCGTGACGCAGGGGGAAGTACCAAGCCTTATCTTTTGTTGCAACTGAAATCCCTACAACATGCCCTCCAGTTTTCGTAGAAGGACCAGACTCAAGCAAATTAGGGTCATATGTTTCTGTATCAATAGAAATTATGCTCGCTGCGTCTAAATTAGGTAAGTTGTGTATGTCTACTGGAACCCACTTCGTGTCAGGGACGGGAGGAAGTACGAAAGGTTTTTGATTCGCGCCCTTCTCTGTTGCTATCCCTTTATGCTTGTTTGCCCAAACAGAAACACGCTCCTGGTCTTCCCAAAAAAATCCTTGTTGGTCAGCACGCATTATTTAATCCCTACCATGTACGAAGGAGGGTAGTCAAACTCTTTTCCTACCCGCCTCCAAAGATGAAGGCATCCTAGGTGGTTGTTCACATAATCTGATTTACGAGAATGATACTGAACTACTGTATCTTCTTCGTCCCAAAAGATATTCTTTATAACACACATTTCTTCCCAGGAAGGTGTCTTTTTGTCCTTCCTTGAGACAGAGACGTGTTCCCACCCCTCTTGGTCTGAGCAAATAACAAAAAGTATACCTGTGTTGGTTGGTACAATAAATGCTCCGTTATTTCCGATGCTGTCATCAGAGCTCAATGCTCCTTCCCTTACCCTTAAACTATGTGGTGCGTGAAAACTCATTGACGTACTCCTACAAAAACACCGCGTAACCCATCATCTGTCTTAAATGGTATAGGGTTTGGGTAACAAGAAAAATCTGCGTAAGTTGCGTGGTCCAGTACTTTTTGCAAAACTACAGCGCGATATTTACCTTCAGGAAGTTCAAACCCTGAAATTTCTGCGTGGGTTGCCCCTTCAGTGGTCGATACATTAGTTCCGTCGAATACAATACACTGGAATTCAGCATCAGGGCAGAAATCAACTACCTTCTCAACTGCTGATTTTAGGTCAGAAGGAATTTCAGGAATATCACTAGATATTGCATTTAATAGTTTTGAGAGGTCAGGCCAAGTAGATGATAGTAGCTGTGTTTTGAACAGGAAGTCACCGTAGTCAAAAGTTACTGCCCCTGCTTCAATATGGCATCTTTTTGGGGGGCGGTTAAAGTTAATCATTTCACGTATTGCGAAAGCGGGGATATTAACTTCAAGTGAATCAGTTCCGAAGTCCAAATCAGTTTCTATAACTGTTGTATTGTTAGTCGCAAAGGCTTTTTTATTTTTCAGCAGCACTCCGCAGCACCATGGTCTTGAAGCATCCTCTCCTACAAACGGAATAACAGATTTTAACGTTGATATGAAATTATCAGGGACGTCAAACCACGCGTCATCTTTAAACGAAAACTCACGACGAGGAAACAAGCCCTCAAGGATAGGAAGCTTTGCTTTGAATTTACCTTGCTTTATAGTAACACTAGACTCACTTACGTCGATTTTGTCAGGGTTGCCTTTACACGCGTCTACAGCTTTTACGAATTTACTCCCAGGTACTGAAAATGTCATCCCATCAAGTTCAGGGCATGCTGCATCAATCACAATACTACCGTCTGATGATTGCATACGTCCGTCATAGACGTGAATGTACTTTAGTGCAACAACTAAGGCATTATCGCTTGTGGCGCGTTTGACAATTGCCAAACATGAAGCTAAATCCATGGCTTATCTCCCATTGCAGCGCATTACAAAGCAATTTCTTGTTGCTGGCAATGGCTGTATATATGTTTATGTAAAAAAATGCGCCAAAAGCGCTATAAAGCAAAGAGCTGTTCTTGTACCAATTGTTTTTCAGGTTCTGGGTTAAACTCTTTTAGAAAAGCAATCATTTCAAGTATAGAAACAGCTTTCCTATACACGAAGTTTGATTGCACTTGTTCTACTGTGAAACCGTAGCTCTCAATACGGTTTGCAATAGCTTCTTTAACTACTGGTGGCATGGTATCAAAATGCGCACCCATTACTTTACGTTCTGGGCTTTGGTCGGATATTTTAACTACGCGAAAGCGCTTGTCTAAGTACACAAAGATAGACCCCATAGCGGATGTGTACGTCCAGTACGCGCTATCAACTGAACCCCAGGGAACCTCAGTCATCATGCGGTTCCCTGTCGCTGCAAGACCGTGAGTAAAGTTTTCTGGTATCTCGTGATGGACCTCCTTCGACCACTCAACACGAGCACGTTCCGGCAAGTCATTTCGTGGCGATACACAGATATATTTCGCCATACTCGCAACTTCCTTAAGTCGCGTATAACTTTCGCCTTGGTGAAAGACCGGTAGTATTTTATCGCCAAAGATTCTTTGAAGCTCAAAGAAGTTTTTGTCAGATATTTTAATCGCCTCTTCAAGTTCAGCTTGGGTCGGGTCACGACCCGGTGCCGCTGGAATTTTGTCCAGATTGATAAACCAAATTTTCTTATAGGCAGCGCCATATTTGTCCATCATCCTTTCATACACTTTAATCAAGTGTGGAAGTTTTACTTCTTTTCCTTGTTTCCAGGCGGTGAATGCGCCACTGTCCAGCATCAGCTCTTTGTCTGCCGCAAAAGGTAATTGCATATCACACCATGACTCTGCTACTTTGACGTAGCTACCGTGGCATGACTGCAACCTGTATTTACAGGCTTTTGCTACAGTAGCCGCGTGTTCTGGCTCAATGTACTTAAGTTCAAATGACCCCGAAAAAAAAAAAAATAATTTAGACTCATTTTGAGCTAACTCCTTTTAGTTTTTCATAGCGTGCGCGTACCGCGCGTGAAATTGCTTCGCAACGTTTTCGTCGCTTCTCAGGGTCTTCCCAGTCAAGCTTATTTCTATCGCTTATCTTTTTAGCAAACCCTTCAGGTTTTTTAGAGCCCTTCGTTGTCGTTGTATGCTTCTCTCTTCTTTCTTTAGTCCAACTTGCCCTAATACCTGCGATTACTTTCTCTCTGTACCCAGCAACTTTCCACATTTTTTTAGAGGCTTCACTACGAACTTCTTTATTCCCTGCATCATATCTACCACTACCAGGTCTTGAAATGCCTAATTGCGCCTGCCTGCAGTTATCTCTTATTTTTTCACGGTACTCCTTAGGCACAGCTTCGCTATTGTATATATGCTTTATGTTCTGTGAACGCGTAACATACTCAAGATTCGAGGGATGGTTATTCTTGCAATTACCGTCTATGTGGTTAACCTCTTTACCCTCAGGGCACTCTCCGAGGTATACTTCAGCGATTACTCTGTGTAGGTACGTACCCTTCCTATTTAAGGTTAATGCTATATAGCCTTCAGGCATGGGGGAGGGATTAAGCACTCTTCCACTTTTGTGTGACCAAATCTTAAAGTCATCAGTCAATGCGTACCCTGGATATTTAGCTAATTCAATCATGCGTTAACGTTCTAAAGGTTTAGTGTACTCAACCGTAGGCCAGAAAGGGATTCCACCACGTGGTGTAAACTCCCCAGTTACACGCATCCACAAAGGGTCGAGGAGTGTAATTAAATCGTTTGCAATGCGCTGAACACAAGATTCGTGGAACTCCCCGTGCATCCTAAAGGAGCCTAAATACAGCTTCAAGGATTTCGACTCTACGCATTTTTCAAACGGACGGTAGTCAATAACTATGGTCGCAAAATCAGGTTGTCCTGTTTTAGGGCATAAACTGGTAAATTCAGGGCAACGTATATTCACAATGCTGTGAAAACCTCCATTTTGCATCAGAGGGCTTTTGAAGAACTCAAGCAACCTCGCGTCTGGCTCACTATATGAGTAGCGGGTTTTTTGTGAGCCTAATGCTTTTAAATCTTTAGATAAATCTGTCATTCTTAGTCCTTTAAAGTAGTGAACATACTAAGCCTAGTCTAAGCAGTGTTTTATACTTAGGCTGACCCTTCTGCTGTTTTGAAATTTTAAGTTTTGTTTCAGGCGAGTGCTTCTTGCCAATACGTCTACTTCGCATTGCTTCAACCCACTTCCTTCCTTTGAACAAAGGGTGGTCAGCATTTTTAAAGAACTTTCTATTATATTGATACGCCATTTTTTGCGCTTTCAATTAACCTTAAAAACTCCGCTCTTGTAGAGCTATCATCGTGAAAAACTCCCCGCATTGCTGAAGTAGTTGTTATGCTACCACGTGTTGTTATTCCCCTAGATTCCATACACATATGCCTGCACTGTAAGACGACCCCCACACCGAGAGGGGATAAATTGTTGTTAATCGCATCTGCAATTTGCACTGTAAGACGTTCTTGAACTTGTAATCGCCTAGCAAAAACATTAACTAATCTGTTCATCTTTGATAAACCTACAATTTTTCCGTTAGGGATATAAGCAACGTGTGCAATACCAAAGATGTCAGCCATGTGGTGCTCGCATTTTGAGTACACTGGGATATTTGACACTAGAACCATCTCATCGTATGACTCTGCTCCGTCTTCAAATACCTTCATGATATCTTCAGGTTTTTGAGCATACCCACTAAACCATTCTCCCCAAGCTTTTACAACGCGCTGAGGTGTTTCAATCAACCCTGCCCTGTCAGGATTTTCCCCGATATACTGTAACATGCGCTTTGGAATATCTAACGCAGATCCAACTTCTGAAGATTCCCACGGAAAGACAACCCACGTGCCTTTCTCAAGAGACAAGCCCACAATATTTTTAGGGTTGTTAGTAAATTCAGGGCAAACGCTTATAAGTGCTGCACGTACTGCTTTAGACTTTTCAGCGTATCGTTTCATTGTCTCACCAGAATCTACAATGTCGTCCACAATCACGTCTGCTTCATCTATGTTGTACGTTAGGGTTCCTTTTATACCTAAATGCTTAACTACTTGGAATGCAACGTGACTGCCTCCATTTGGTATACCAAAAACAACTATATCTTTTTTAGGTATGACTTTAAGAATGTTCGTTGCCAGTTCAAAGGAGTTAAAATCAACTTGCTCTGCGGATAAGGTATACGCTGCCATGCTATGATGTCTCCTTTGCCTGGTAAATGTCATAATTTTTTGTGTTAGGTATCGCCATCAACCCCTCCTGAACAGCGCGAAGAACTAAAGGGTCAGGCAGTCCTGCTTCTAGGAACCCTTGCGCACGAAGCACATTTGCGTGGTTCATGTCAGTTGGGGGGTACTTACCGTCATAACTTGTGTGGGTGTACGCCAGCGCCTCCCAGCACCCTGGTAACTCTTTTGCAAGGGCGACAGTTTCCGCTTTTGACATGTGGATTAAAGGGGTTTGAATAAAAAAGAAGGATGTGTCACCTAGTGAGATTCTAAACGCTCTCTCAAGGGCATGGATAAAAGCTTCTGTGCAGTCGGGATAATTTGCGTTGTCTTGCTGGCACACTCCTGTAACCACTGTATCCACCCCTAAGCGCATGGCTAGATTCGCAGCAACAGTTAGGAACAATGTATTTCTCATGGGTACGAATGTTTTTTCAACACGGTCACCAATAACTGCATCCATTTGCTCATAATTTTCGTACTGCTCAAGTGGTTCTGATGAAGTCAGAGGGGACGCGCTTTGCAGTAGCCCCCTAACTGGGATGACGCTGTGAGTTAAAACTCCCGCCATCTTTGCAACTTTTCGCGCAGCTTCTATTTCTATGCTGTGCCGTTGCCCATAGTCAAACGTAACAGCGTGTACTTCATCATAATTTTGTTTTGCCCAGTATAGGCAGGTAGTTGAGTCTTGTCCACCAGACAATACAACCATTGCGCTACTCATACTTAATCCTTTCTATAATTCAAATGTCGCATGACATTTTCTAGTTTCTTCTACTGTTACTTTTACAAGCTTGCACCCTGTACCTTCAAGCCTCTCAGGCCCAATAAAATTGACCAAAAATAACGCCATATTCTCAGCAGTTGGATTAAACGGAACAACGACGACGCTGTCTGGGTCAAGGGATTTAAATGCGTCAACCCACGGGTCTTTTTCCCACAATAAAAATCTGTGGTCCCATACGTCCTCTAAAAAGCTACATAGCTTATCTTTTATTACACTAAAATCAAGCACCCGCCCAACCGCATCAAGTTCGTCAACTTCAACTTCAAAAGTGAAGACGTATCCATGTCCATGTGCTCTTGCACACTTATTTTCGTGCCCGTAAACTCTGTGCCCTGCAGATATTTCATGGGACCTTATTGCGCGTATTGCCATGTTGCTCCCTTTCTAACATTTCGTATCGTGTCAACACTCACTGAAAACTTTTTAGCAAGTATCGACGATTTCTCTACTGATAATCTTATTTCCTCAACAGCGCTCCAAGACAATTTAGACCTTCCGCTTTTTTCTCCTACAGTAGCGGTTCCATGCTTGCGCTTATCCTCCCAATTCTCTTTTTGAGTGCCCCATACAAGATTATCTTTACTGTTATTCGATTTCACGCCGTCAAGATGTCTTGCCACT
Organism: Pleurophycus gardneri; assembly: GCA_033042605.1. Classification (NCBI taxonomy): domain Eukaryota; class Phaeophyceae; order Laminariales; family Alariaceae; genus Pleurophycus; species Pleurophycus gardneri. The sequence continues at coordinate 17,364 of JAUTWO010000002.1, read as the reverse complement.
TGTCCACGCTCATTTTTACCTTTAAACACATATAAAACTAACTGATGAACCATTACTTTTTTATTACCAAGATTTGTGTACGAGTACCCATACTCATCAATTGAGTACTTACGGAACGCGTTCATGCGATAATCCCAAATACTCCCATCAGCGTAAACTGCGACAAAAGTATTACTTACCCAAATATTTTGGTGCTCGCCTTCGGGTTTTTTGATAGCTTTTGAGATATCGCGGTAGTTTAGCGTGCTCATAAGGAGTGTATCTTTACGTTGATGTTAGTAATAAGGTTTGCCTTAATTTTTAAAGCCATACAACTTCCCCTTCAATTAAGAATGGACTAGGTTTTAGTGCATTTTTTGCACTAAAAGCGATAATGTACTCTTCAAGAGTAAGCCCTTTGCTTTTAATGCGGTACTTTTGTTTTTTAATCTTTCTCTTTCTCATCTTTCTCTCCTTGTTTCAGTTGCTTGCAGTCATGATAATTCTTACCTGTTTCTAGTATCATACAGTGTCTTATAGGCTCACAAACGCCCGCTATGCAATCATAAAACTCTTCGTAGTGAGCGCACCCCTTACAATCCCCAGCCGCAAAGAGGTATTCTATCTTTCTGCGCATGTTAAGGTAGGTCAAGCATTTTATGAAGTTGTAGAGACAGCTTATATCCGTGCTTCATTACAAGGTCTCTTGCAAACTGTATGTTGCGCTTATTCTTTTCCTCATCTTGCTCATCTACAGGTTGTATGTAAATTGAACTTAACGGGGTTTCATCTGATGGTCTGGCAAGAGGAGCGTACGTAGTTATACCTGGTTGCGTAGGAGCATAAGGTAAGCCCTTTTCGTCTACCCACCCTTCTTTTACGATGTACTTCCAAGCGTTTATGTGAGGTTTTAATTTTGGGTGAACTGTAGGGGTTTTAGGGGAACAAACTACATCCACTGCTCCCATGAGCATCATTTCCTCTAAATTGTCTCGCCAAACGGTTCCTGCTGTTTCTATTTGAATTTGGTGAGAGGGGAAGTGTCTTCTGTATATTTCAAAGAACTCACGCATATCTTGCAGCATGGGCTCCCCTCCTGTAATAACCAGCAGCGTATGCTTAATCCCTGTTCTTTCAACTTCATCACGTATCTTTTTCATCAGGTCTTGAGGGAGGATCTTCTCACCTTTCTCAAATTCTGTGTCACAAAAGGTACAAGCTAAATTGCAGTGTGAAAGCCTAACAAAAATTGCAGGACTACCTGCGTAAGGACCTTCCCCTTGAATAGTTGCAAAAACTGAATTTACAACGAGGTAAGGAGACTCCACAAAATCTTTTTTGTAGCGTTTATTAGTACCAAACATGCTATCTCTTTCTGTGAATTTATAAGCTGTAAAGCTTTTCTGAGCTTTGGCTATATGTAATTATATACAGCCAAAAATAATGCGCAATATGCGCTTAAAACAATAGATTTATGTGCATCTAATTGTATTGTTTAAGCGCTGGCTGAGGTTGAAGCAAGCAACTGTGTAAGTATCAGTTTATGGCATCTTTTTTGTCAAAAGTAAATACATCATAGTCTGTCCAGCTTGAGCCGAGCTGGTTGAAAGTGCACTTGGCAATAGCGAACTCCGGCTTTATGACGCGCCAAGACTTCGCATGTCTCCATCGGTAGAAGCAGCCAGCTAAAGGACGGTTTCGGTCAGGGTGGGAGATCGGTAATTCGTGGAGAAAGCGCCCGGTCATATCTCACCTATTCTTCGCTGCGATCGCTTGATAAACTTCGTATAGCTTTGAGCTTACTTCGTCAGTTAATTTTATTAAATCTTGGTGACTTCTTACAAACTCACTTTCTGAAACGAATGAATTGAAAATATCCAATGCGATGTGAGATGAATGCAATGCTTCAAGCTGTAGTTCTTTTTTATTACTCATATCTGACCTCTTTGTTTAAGTTGCGCTCATAAACATCAACCAAGCCGTGTATTTCAAGCACACCCATTGCTACGTCTAGCATCCCCTCCAACTCTTTCACCTTCGCCGTAAGGTCTGTGTTTCTAGCTTCAATCGAAATTATCTTTTCGTCAGACCAATTTTTCTGCTCTTGCACTTCATAAAAAGCGGTCATCCAATTTTCATTTGATTCGCCAAGTTCAGCAGCTTGTGCTTTATACGCATCACGCTCTTTTTCAAGCTCTGCTATGCGGTCTGGCTGTGGGGCGGCAAAAACTGGCATTTTTTCCTGTTGTTCTCAAGCTAAAAATGGCTCTTCAGCGCCGTGTCTGTACTCCCATCTCATAGCTTCTATTGGTTTTACTTTAGGGTCGCCCCCGCCTCGTATAAGCCATCCAATCGGAACAAGTTTGTGTGTCATTCAATTACTCCTTTAAGTGTTTTTTCTACGTTTAACGCTTTCCTGTCTATTAAGTCTGCCATCACTCTTCCAAGTCTGCTAAAGATTGCGCGTCTGTCTTGACAGGTTTTAATGCAATAGCTGCCTCGATAATCTCTTCCGGTGTCGCGTGTACTACTAGGTCAATGTCTGTGATTGCGACAAGTTCATCATCTAATTTTTTAAAGTTCGTCATGCTCACTGCTCCTTTGCTTGTTTGATAGTTTCCAACTCTTTCACTCTCGCCTCAGTCTCCGCTGTGTGGGCGGGCTGATTGTTGACAGTTTCTATTACATCGTCAGCGTATAGATAATCACTATCACTACCGCGCGTGTTTATTGTGCCGAGCGATGCAATTGCTTCCAGCAACGCTTTCCTGTCTATTAAGTCTGTCATGGCTCATTCCTTCCATTTAATAATTCACGAACTCCAGTGGCTTCAACCTTACTCGTATAAGATAATTTATGTTCCACAAGCCTAGTTTCTAAAGCCCAGACATACCAGTGTTCATCCACCACTTCAGCAATACACCGCCAGCGAAGGGCCTGCGCTGCCGTGTGCAGGTGCGGAGGGTCAAAAACAACGTGCTTAAAAGCGCCATCCGGGTATGGCAGCGCCCGGAAGTCAATTAACGTGTCCGGTTCGATCCGAAGCGTTCGCGTTCCATTTTCGCGCCCGTTGCTGCGGTCTGTTACCACAATGGTTTCGCTGCGCTTGTCACCGAAAACCACGTCTGGGTGCTGCCGGTCAACCCACATCATCTTGCTACCGCAGCACGGGTCTAGCACTCGCTTGCCTAACAAGTCGTTCAACTTTCGCTCCTTTCAGTCGCCGGATCGCCTTCGGCGACCGAGTTAACTCCAGCGTTAGGGGGTGGTATCCGATTCTGCTCTACCGCCTCCCCATCAATAATATCGCCAAGATGCGGCTGTATTGCCTTTCTCAATACCTTTATCGCGGCACGCACATACTTTGGTACGGCCTCCGCTTTTTGGTGCGCCTCAACTAGCCGCGCTTTTCCTTCCTCGCTCACGTCCTGCATTTCAGGCGCAATCTTGCGCACCGTTGCAATGAGTTCCTCTGGGGTCTGCCCAACCTCGCACGCAACCCATCCGATAAGCCTGCGCAAGTGGTTTATTTCAGCTTCCGTTAATCTGCAATCCATGCTCACCTCTTCGTAGTTAAAACCCCTAACCCACCATTCCAGCGGGGCGACTACGTCGCCCCTGAATTTGCTAGTTAGACACCTTAGGCAGGCTCGTAATTTTCAATAAAAAATTTATGTGCAACTAGCCATCTGTCTTGCCCGTTTTGCGGGTTTGTTGCAATCATATCTAGCATTTTTGGCGAGCCATTTGCTTTGTCTGCATCTGAAACACTAACGCCCGTCATGTCTGTTTCTGGTGTCCAAGGTGTCATTTCTTGCAATTGTTTTTTACGGTATAAAGGCATTTTTAATCTCTAATATTTTTGCCACTCTCAATGGTTCATGGCTAACCAGTCGGTCATTATTTAACCCTCACGTACATTTTCTCACCCCAACGCTTTAACTCTGCTTCCTTTGTCTTTGTTAAAGGAGCAGCCTCAGATGTGTACACAGTAAAGTATGGGTGCAGAGGCCTGATGTCCATAACGACTCCTCTCGCGTACTTCTCTTTGCGCAGATCGCGCAATACTGTCTGCACAGTCAGATTACTGAAGTCCCCCCACCTTGAAAGCATCTTCCAAGATGCTGTACACCCCACCTTTGGAAACATATATCTAATCCAGTCCCACGCGCTCATTGCATCCTGTTTTTTGAACCCATCAGCATCTGCAAAGAATAGTTCACTCTGTAGCAAATTCCACGAAAACTCATAAGAGATTTCTCCTTCATCTAACGGGAGCTTAACTATAAGTGATTGCATTATGTAGTGTAGCTGCTCTACTGTAACTATTTTCTTAAACGTGATTAAGTTCATCACAGGGAGAGGAAACTTAGTGTGCTTAACAGCTTCATCAGCAGTACCCCCTAACTTGTATGACCCCATAAAACGGCTTAAAGTAACATCGGGAGGTAATGAAAACACAAGCACCCTCTTCGCTGGGACGAAGCCACCACAATATTTAGGTAGCAGTGTTTCATCCCAGTTAGACATTTCTGCAAATTTTAAAGGAAAATCTGGGTCTGTTCTTTGCAGCAAACACCACACACCTTTTAGCCTAGCTCTGCGAAAGAGATTACTTCGTGCCACTGAAAAATACACACCTTGGTTCAGTTTCAAAGTTCTAGTAAGAAACTCTACTCTCCTCTGTTTATGCCCGCAATCACTACATTTCATTTTAGTGAAGCACCTTACTACCGTCACTATTACCTTCGACAGCAGATCTTAGTTCTTCTTTTTGCTTATCTGGAAGGTCTGCCCCTGTCATTTCTTTGAACCGTTCAAGTGCTTCCTCTAAAGTTCGACCAGCTGCGACACCAAAGCGTTTTTCTTCACCGAGTATACCTCGAGCGAGTATCTCCTCAATATTATCGTTCCCGTTAAGTAACGCGTTAGCAAGTGCAAGTCGTTTACTACGTCTCGCATCATCTACTGAGACAAGGGACGATACTGCCACTGTCTCGTTAGATTCTTCTCCTTCTATTTCCCTCTTCACTACAAACGCAGAAACCATAGGAATTTTATGCTTTAGGCATACCTCATATATCTCCTCAAGCTTAGGTGCAACTTCTTTCTCAAACACATCTTCACATGTGTAGGTTTCCTGTTCTTTAGAACCAATCTTCATTTTAAATTCTCCAAATCACTATCATCATAAAAATCACAGTAAAACCACTTAGTTAGGTCAAGCAGCCTTGAAACACTAAAACCTTCATCTGCGTCAACTATCTTTTTTAGAGCCTCAAGGCTGTGGATTGTTTCAGATTTTGTTAAGGCTTCCGTGTACTTCTTAAAGCGTCTAGAAATAATATTGTCTATCAGCTTTATTCTAAAAATCAGTACAGTAAAAATTACTACCCACGCTAACGATAATACGCTAAAATCTACGCCCATACAAAACTCCCTTCATTTTCTCCCGGATTTGACTTACCTTCTTCTTTTTTATTCTCATAATAACTTGGAAGTATTTGTTTTATCACATCCTCACCTAGCGTAGTTACGAAACCATCTAGCGTTTGGTCGAGGAGCGTACGCTCACCTCTTTTGTGCGTAATGCGCATGTTCAACCACGACATCACGCTGCACACTTTCTGTTTTACTAATATACTGGTTTCATCGTCAGCATAAGGGGTTGTCGCTGTGGTGCCTGTCGCTGTGGTTGCTCTCTTAACGTTAGAAGCGTACGTTACAATAAATGCAACGCCTCCTTCAATGTCTTTTTTTGCTAACTCATGTAGAGTTGAAAAAACATCATTTAAGTCACCTTTAGTGTTTAAGCAGTCAAATAGCATACATACTTTGTGGGCACTAGAGCTGTCAATGTCAGGATCTTCTTGAAGAACTTCCTTTAACCCTGAGTAGTTTATATTTAAAAATTTATTACTCATGCTATTGCCCTCCCGATCTCCTCAAGAACCCTGCTAGGTAAATCTTCAATTTTTCTTACTACAAAATTATTCTTGTAGTAAGATCTTACACTATCAGACATAATACCTATTCCAATCACATCAATGCCTTTTTCAGTTAAAGAGACTACTGTGTTTTTTAAGTGTGTATCAACTGCCTTGTCATCACAACCGCTGTAGTTAAACGCGGGCTCGCCGTCCGATAAAACCATCATCAATTTTTTAGGTTCAGGGCGCTTCATCAGGGATTCTGATGCGTATAAAAGGCTTTCTCCATCCGCGTTTGCCCCTCCTGAAAACATCCACCCAAGACCTTCAAGGGATGTTTGATACCTCTTACTAAACTGTTTGAAGTACATCATTAAGATAGCGTCTCGTCGATGAGTGCCCCTACTTATTGAAGCAGTCATCGCATTTCTCTCTGTGCTGGATTTATAGTTTCTTTCTAAAGCGGTGGATAAACTACCTGTTCTAAACCCAATTATCTCGAAGGGCACTCCACACTTAGACAGTGCTTCAGCGAGCAAAAGCGCGGATTGAAGCGCCAAATTGATTTTTACCCCTGACATTGAACCTGACATGTCCACAACCAGTTGAACTGCGGTATTTATTGCAGTGTCATCAACGCGCTTCGTGAAAACATTATCATCTCCGTTATACGCGTTTACTAACCGCTTCTGATTAAGCTTACCGCCCCCTCTTTTTTCCTCACGTCCTTCAAGCTGTTTGCTTAGTAGCAGTCTCTCTAAACGGTTTCGCATTACAGCGAGCGTTGACGATGTTCCTTCAAGTAGCTTGACACAACGTTGAATACCTAAGGACACTTCGCCAGCTGTATTTGTGGCGTCTTCCCAGTTGACGTTAGCATTACCACCTCTGCTTATGAAACTCTTTATTTGTTCTCCGTTCATTAAAAAAGTGTCCATACCCCTAAAGCCCGGGCGATATGCTACGCCTTCTGGTTTGTGTAGGAACACGCTACTGTCTTCTGCAGCATTCTTAAAGATTTCATTTGCAACAGATTCAACATCAAAAGACACATTGTCTGCTGATACTATTTCTTCAGTAGTCAGTTCCTTTTCTTCTTTATTTTTACGCGCTTGAGCGTCGAACAAAAGGTCAGCTTCTTCTGCCAACTTTATTGCTTCCTTCAATCCTTTACGGGCTAACTCTTTGTCTACCACACCAAATTCCGGTACACCTGTAGTCAATCCTGAGACCTTTGTTGCAATGTTCTCAATCAGAAGCCGGTCCATGAGCTTTAAAGGCGCCATGATACTCGCGTGGTCCTTCATGTTGAACCCGATTTGATGCAAGGACTGAACTGCAAGTAGGGTAGGGCCTATTTTTCGGATGTCGTTGTATGCGTCAGGATTCTTTTTCAAAGCTTCGCTTAACACTTCCGCAGCTTTATCAAATGACGCTTCCATGTTGCCCATGACGCCGTGATAAAGCTCACTCCCCGCCATCGCGATCCTGGCGTTCTCTATTACAGAAAACAAGTCAACAATTTTTTCTGGAACAACGTCCTTAGGTTCAAGGGTTGAAATGCGCCTGCGAACAATTTCTGAGTCCACATACCCACGCAAGACTTTTGCTTCTGTATACTTAAGTCTTGCGTTCGGAGGTAGTGACGGGAGCTCTACTATCTCCACATTCTTCTTTTTCTTCCCTTCTGCGGAAGTTCCTGTGAACATCACCCTGATGTTGCTGTCCCCAGACAAAGTACGAGCAGCGGTTTGGGTTCCAAGCTCAAAGTCATAAGATGAAACCCCGCCCCAGAAACCCCCTGAATAGTACGAGGTTTGTCTAGATGACTTCCAGCGTTCTTGTGAGTACCCATACCCTGAGTACCCATAAACATTACCTTTCCAATTATTATGCGACATGGTAAGTTACTCCTTAAAGCAACGGGCAGCAATTTCCTTAACTTTAGCCAAAGTGTCATCTGTTACTTTTTGAATGTAGCAGTTGTCTAAGGCCATTTGAGTCGCTTCTTTAGGCGGCAGCACGGTTAAGTAAAATTCCCTTGCACTGCAAATCGCCATAAGTGCGCGAGGGCTAATGGCTTGCAACAATTCACGACCCACAAACGCCTTGCGTATTTCTTGGGCAAACACAGCTAACTGCTCACGGAATGATGCGTCAGTTTTGGGGTGTGTTTCTTTTAGTAAGCTCATTTCTTGAGCTTTAGTCAAGTATTTCACATCTAACCAAACAGTAAATCGGTCTAACAGTGCATTAGACTGAATTCTGGCGCCTGGGTAGCAGCCCATTTCATCCCCTTGACCTTTGGTGTTTGCAGTTGCCACCATTCGGAACATTGGGTGCGGTGCAATCAGTCTACCACCATCTTCGGTAAGGAGCAAGCCTTTTGCTTCCAACGCACGCTGAAGTACGTACATGATACCAGGTTTCCCGAAGTCCATCTCGTCAATCAACAAAATCGCAGGGGACTGCATGGCACGAGGAAGCACCCCTTCTACGAAGCGAGATTCCGTTGTGCCTTTTTCACCTGTAATCAATTGTGTCTGACCCAAGAAATCGCTGCGCTCGATGTCGTTGTCCATGTTCACGCGAATGACCGGCCAATTCAAGCGTGAAGCAACTTGCTCAACGAACGTAGTTTTACCGGTACCTGTATGCCCATGGAACCACGTGTTGTGATTGTTATTTAAGGCGTATAAAAATGTGACCAAAGAACTCCCATCAAATACATAGTTTTCATCTAACTGAGGTACTTCTGGATGGGCGCTGTCCCACTCCATGTAAGGGACTTCAAAGTCAAGCGCTGCGAGTGATTTTCCATCTTTGGTCTTAAACAAGTCTTTAGCAATCGCTGTCTTTACAACGCCATGCGGGACGGTTGCTTTTGCAGTAGACAAAATGTCATACGTCTTGGGGGTGAACGAAGCTCGTACTTTCTTCAGCTTTTCGTTCTCTTTTTTCATCTTAAGTGTTACTTCAGACGCATTTTCAAGATCCTTCTCAAGCGCTGTTATGTGATTGATTACTGCGCTCATGTCTGTAAGCGCGCCGCGCGTTGCTTCTACCAGAACCTCATTCAACTTAGGCAAGGTCTCAGGGTCCATCAAAACGGAGGATACATTCATTTCTGTACTACCTTTCTCTACTTTATTAGATTAAAATTCAACAGTAATCTTGACTTTTGAGGTGTTGATTATTACTTTTGCTTCTGTTACTACTATTTCTGGTTTTTCACCAGGAATCTTTTTTTCTTCAATAACACGTGTAGGTTTTTGTACTTCCTTAGGAGCATCAAATTCAGGGGTGTCAAACCAGTACTCATACGCCCTCCCACCGCGTTTTCCAGGTTCGTGTACTAGTGATACTGCGCGCCGCAAAATACCTTTTTTGTGTGCGTGCTTAATAGCATCAGATACTTGCTGTTTGTTTTTAACAGAAGGGTTGCTTTGCAGCTTCTCATAAGCTCGCTGTATTGTCAGCGGGTTAGTGATGGACGTATTTTTTACCATGTAGTCAATGGCTACGTTCCATCCAGCGATTGCGGAAAACATTTGATCTCCCATCTTTCTCTCCTTTCTCATTTATTCATCATTTTGTTTATTGTAAACAAAGTGCTGCTACTGCACAATCATCGCTTGCCTTTTCTTAGCTCCAATAATTTTGAAGTAACATTCTTCGATAAAGTACTGTTGTTGTGCTTGTCTGGGTGACACAAAGTTATCAGTGTTTTGATGTCGTAGTCTGAGAACATGGGCGCCTTGTTAAGCTCCAATTCATGCTCACGCATAAGAGCTTTAGCTTTTCTAAGCAAGGTGACTCCTTCTTGAACCTTGAGCGCAAGCTGATCTCTGTCTCTGCAAGCCTGCCTATACTTAGACAAGAGCTCGTCATACTTGTCCTCAAGGCATGTGTATTTTGATTTAAGTACAAACATTATTCTTGCTCAACAGGGCAGGCATTAGATGTACCCATGTTGGCTTTTTTGTAGGTTGCGTCAGCTTGGCACGCGTAGTTGTGCATACACGCTTCTTTGTCCTGCACATTGCTCTTGTAGTAGCACACACAAATACCATTCACATAGCTATCTGAGGCACCAGAATGTGAAACGCCACCTAGAATAGTGCTGAACGCCTTAGTTCCTTGTGAAACAACCGGGCACACTACATTTTGGTTGATATTGCTTGGTATTGCCGGAGGAGCTGGCGGAATCTGCAACTTTTGATTGATGTTAATATCATTGCTGTTTGTCCCGCTGGACGTAGCGTCTGCGCTTTGTCCTTGATACTGCATAAAAGTACTACCACTTTCACGACCACCCAGCACTACCGCGTTAGACGTCATTGGAAGAATTAAAGCTACTGCAAGTACGATTTTTTTCATCATCTTGCGCGGGAAACACTGCCGTTTACGGCGGTGAGGAATAGCGCGACTTGCTGCGCAAGTCCTAATCCCGCATCCTTTCTATTAAAAATGCTATTCTTGTTTAACTTACACAAACAATATATCATGTGTAAATGGAAATCAAACGCGCCTACAAATTTAGGTTTTACCCAACGATAGAGCAAAAAGAGATTCTTACTCAAACATTTGGCTGTGCGCGTTTTGCTTACAACTACATGCTTAAAGTGCGTATAGATGCTTACTACAACGAGCATCGGAGTATTGGCTACCATGAAACTTCCGCCTTGCTTACTGCATTAAAAAAACAGGATGAGTACAAGTGGCTTAATGATGTAAGCTCCGTGCCAGTGCAACAAGCGTTACGCCATTTGCAAACGGCCTTTGCCAATTTCTTTGCAAAACGCAATAAATACCCGAACTTCAAATCCAAGCACGACAAACAAGCGGCTGAATATACAGCCAGTGCTTTTAAGTGGGATGGTAAGACCCTTGTTTTAGCCAAAATGAAAGAGCCGCTTGCTATCAAGTGGTCGCGCACTTTACCTAAAGCGGTTAAATTAACTACCGTTACTGTGTCCAAAGATGCAGCAGGACGATATTTTGTGTCAATGCTGTGCGATGACGCTGTATCTGTAAAACCGGAAACAGCAGGCAAAATTGGCATTGATTTAGGTTTAACAGATTTTGCAGTCACCTCAAGCGGTAGTAGACACCAATCACCTAAAGCGCTTAACGGAAATTTAGAGAGATTGGCTCTGTTGCAACGCCGTCTTGCCAAAAAACAGAAAGGGTCTAGTAACCGCAATAAAGCGCGGCTAAAAGTCGCAAAACTCCATGCAAAAATCACTGATACACGCAGGGATTTTTTACATAAACTCTCAACCAAGCTGATTAACGAGAACCAAATTATCGCTGTTGAAAGTCTGGCAGTATCCAGTATGCTTAAAAATCGCAGGCTGGCAAAGTCCATTAGCGATGCCGGTTGGTCGGAATTTGTACGCCAACTGGAATATAAAGCTAAATGGTACGGCAGAACTTTGGTGGGCATAGATAAGTGGTATCCATCCAGTAAGCGTTGCAACGCTTGCGGATATACACTATCTACGCTTTCACTTAATACACGGACTTGGACTTGTCCAAGCTGTAGAACAGCACATGACCGTGACGTGAACGCAGCCAAAAACATATTAACCGCAGGGCTTGCGGGGTTAGCCTTTGGAGAGAATGTAAGTCCTGTTTGCATTTAGTAATATCTGTAAATTGGCTGTTTTCGTTGAATTAGGAAGTCTTAACAGTGATGTTAGGAATCCCCGCCCTAAAGAGTGGGGATGATGTCAAAGTCTCCTAGTAAGATACAAACAAATAACCAACACTACTGCTCAACACCAGTAGTAAGCAAGTATTCTCTCAATTACTTAATCCTCCAAACACGGTAGGCGTTGTCTTTCACCTTGCGCACAACGACTTTGATTCCCATCCTCAAGGCAGTTACATGCCACAACGATGCAGTGTGCTTTACCTGTGACTCAATCACAAAGCTTTCACCCACGTTCAAAGCAGACAAAAGATTTACATTTTTACCGCGGTCCATAGCCCTTTGAGGAGGCGGCGGGATGTGCTTATCAATTTTAATGTCCATAATCTAAGTTTTCCTAAGTAGTAAGGCATGCAATTTCCTTTTGCCACTAAGTCCACAGCGTCATCGTGCATTTTGTATGCCTCAGACAATGTGCAGCAGCGCGTCTGGTACCCATCATGAATACCCCCAACTATCATGGTTTCAAACAAGATAGGTTTTTCTGTCAAGTATCCATGATCTATCCCTAAAAACACAGTACTTATTTCAGCGTCGCCTAAGTTAGTACGCGCGACGTGTCTTTCTTTGTTCACGAAAGATGGAATCCATGTTTTTAAATCTACTGGGGTTGTTTCGCCTGTAGTCCAATCTAAGATGTAGTAAAGTGGTCTGTTATTATTCATTTAGATCCTCTTTCATAAAAATTGCAATTTGCGCGGTTTTGGCAATGGATTGGAGTTTCTCCCTATCAGCACCTCGAAAATATATTTTGCAAGCGTCTTGCGCGGTTTTTGCGCGTTCTAGCTCATGGATTGTGATGTCTTGTGAGCTTGTTAGCTTGCTGAGGATGACCACCCAAGGATTTAAGTCAAGTTTTGGGTTTATTTTCTTCCAAGTGTAAATCCAACCTTCCATGACAGGGATAATCTCTACTACACTACCAGACGGCCCTAAAATGACAGGTATATTGTCGCGGTACTCTAAGTAATCGCGCTCAATTGCGTCCAGTATTCTGTCCACTGTGTCAAAGATAGTGAATTCGTCTAGCAGCTTAGGTAGGCGTATAACTTTTTCATACAGTGGCTTGTTGTATTTTTGGGCGCGGCGCTGCGCACGGTTCAAGTTACTCATGATTCTCTGCCACCCAGCGGTTGTTTTCTGCATTTTTGTAGATGCGCATCATAAGCCTTTCTTTCTTAGTTTCTTGATGAACACTATAAACTTCAAGTGATTTGCCAGGTACATGCTTGAGTGCTGTGTCTTCAAGTAATGGGTGGTCTTCCGCTTTTGATGTGGTTATGTGCTGTATGAATTTCTCAGCGAGGCGGTTGTTTTCTGCACCATCACTTTCGTTAATCATGAAGCACAGTTTTTCGTGTGGCTCCATAGATTCTTGAAGGAGCTTGCCTGGGTAGAATTTAATGTGCCAGGTGTTTTCTTTTGTTTTGTAAAACACTGCGAATACGCCTAGATGAATATCGGAGACTTCATATGCGCTGCCCGTATCTTCAACGCGCAGGTTTTCGTGATTACGTGTTGACTCAATTAGTTGTTTTACTTCATCGCCAGTCAACCCGCCACGTTTTTCTACCCTCTCTGCGAAGGCTTTCAAGGTAGTCAGTAGTTTCATTTCCAGTAAGCCCTCCAGTAGGTTGGGGAGATGCGTGCCAGTACTAAGCCAATGTCATAGTCCTCCCCGCGCGTTAGTACAAATAGTTCGTCTTTTATTTCTTTGTAGCGAGTTCCAGGTAGTGTTTTTGAATCTACCTGTCTTTTTATCAAAGTGATAGCAGCCTCTACTTCATCCAGATTGTTTTCTGTTGAGAGGTTTATCATTTCGATAAGATCTGCTTGCGTGATGGTTTTCTCGTCTGTAGTTCTTGATGCTTCTGTTCGACCACGCCATTTGTTTTCCCCTACTTTTATTAGCTCAAGCAAAGGGGGGCGGGACGAATTTGGGGTTCTCATGATGATGTGGTTTGGGTTACTGTCATCCACATAGTTGCTAAATTCTGGGTGGGCGCGTATTTTTGATACTATGCCATGCACGCGTTCATCTGTTATGTTATCACCTATGTTATTCAGCATTTTTGTCAGAAGTATTTGTAAGGTACTCATTTATTTCATCGCTCCATATCGTTAGTGTCTTGCGTAAGACTGCTCTGTCAGTGCGCCCCAGTTGTGTTTCGTCTGGATGCCGTTTCTTTCATTTTGCTTTCTCATTTGATTATGTGTTCATTGTAAACAAAGGTAATATGGTTTGCAATAATAAGGCGGTCTATATTTGCATATTAGCTATTCACGCGAGCGAGAAAAAAATATTTTTTTTTAAAAATTTTTTTTTGAAAAACCGCTAATATCTAATATATTTTCTTTTAAGTCATAGGTTTAATTGTATTTTTTAATGTACCTTGAAATAATATCTAATATGGGGATTTTGATGAAAATCTCATACTGTATGGGGTTTAACCCACGCCAGCAGGCATGTCGCCGTGGCGCGTGCGTTAGCGAGGTGGGTTTTCTTAAGGGCCGTCTTTATTGGCTTAGAAAGGAGCGGTAAGGAATTGAAGAAAGACGGGCCTTAAGAAAAGGTTGCCGTCTTTATTGGCTTAGAAAGGAGAAAAATATATTAGAATTGATGCGAGCGTTATTTCATGCGGCGTTTGAAGGATGTCAACGCCACGCGTGGGTTTGATGGGTGGTACACGCTGGTTGCCGCGTGTTTTAAGTGTCAGAGTAATGCCGCGCGCGACCCGAGAGGGGAAAAATAAAAAAAAAATATTTTTTTCTCGCTCGCGTGTATGAATATTCTAATAGGGTAAGTGTTTAGTATTTTTGGATTTCATTCAAAGCGTATTAAGGAGGTATTTTTATCTCTTGAACAGAGGACTCTGTAGAGGAGGTAACTGCAACCGATAATCAGCACCATTTAGGTAGTGCATTTTTTGCACGGTTTTCCTTCTAAGTTTTTGGTAAATGTAAAAGGTAATCAGCATCACTTTGAGATATGCGTGCATTTTTTGCATTGTTTAAAGGCTTGCCCATCTACAGACATGCCGTCTTTATTGGCTTCCAGCGCACCCCATATTTTTCCCACCTCGTAACGCCCATTTTTAAGCGCATAGCGCAAAAATAAAATCAAACACATATCATCCCATGGCCAAAAAATAACTAGCGCTAAAAGCGCTTAAATTGCTGGATGTAGATGTCAACACCTACAAAAAAGCGCCCACCATCTGGCGAGCGCTGTTCATTGCAAGCTGTTCTAACTGGCCTTGCCTAAAAATTTCTCAACCATAACCTCTGCAGGATAACCCTCAAGCCCCACAAACATCCCTAGCATCTGCACTGCCATTGTAGGGGAGGTGGTTTTGTCGTTGCGCAGTAAGGTGGTTATGCGTGCATAATTATCCTGCCCTAAATAAGCCTCGCAATCAGCAAGCGCCTTCTGTTTTGTGGCCTGTAAATGTGTGTCTTTATACTCTACTGTTAGTCTGCCCATGATGTACTCCAAAAAAAGCCCGCCATTGCGGCGGGCGTCGGCCGTCAATTATGCTACGCGTTTGTAGGTGCCATCAGCCATTTTGACCACACTCATTACGCCAGCTTTGCCAGCATATTTGGGGTTTTTCATATCAGTCAGATGGGTTTTGATGGTTACAGCATGAAAGCTACCAAACACCTCCTCCGCTGTATGCGCCTCTCCCACCTTAGCAAACAATGTGCGTAAGTGTTGGCGAGCGTTGGGTTTGACTGCTGCAAGCTTAACAGAAGCCTCCGCTTTGGCTTTGGCTTGTTGCAATGCGGCAGGGGTGGATGGGACAGCAGGGTTCAATTTTTTGTCAGTCATGATAATTCTCCATATCAGGTTAAATTTATGTGGCGTCATCATTAACGCTACAACAACATTGTAACAAATGCTTTGTTAAATGTAAACATATTTATGTAAATAATAGATGGGTGTTGTTGCCAAGCATAGACAGATAAGGCGCCAAGCAAAGGCAAGTGATAGTCATTATCAGAGGGGGCACAATGCGCCACGCCTGCCGCCCGCCACTGCCCCCACCCCACCCCGCCCAAGGAGAAAAATAAAAAAGCGGATAAGCGAACCCCAGACCGAGCTCAATTTTCTCCAACCCCCCACCATCTAAAAAACACCCCCACCCCTTGCTCCACCACCCACCCCTCCTGTATATTTTTTATTATGGGAGAGATAATTAGATTTAGAGGCATCACAAAACTAGACCTTGACCCGGATTTAATCTTGGATGAACTTAAAGGAAAGATTGAGAACTTTGTCGTGCTTGGGTACGACAAGGAAGGTAACTTTTTCTTTAGTTCCACAATCGCAGACGGAGGGGACATCCTTTGGCTCATTGAAATTCTAAAGAAGAGGATGGTTGTGGATGATTAAAGTACTTTGTATGCGCTGCGGAGGCTATCAGCCGCGCGTTGTTAAGCTGTTCCGTACCCCACACACTGTGTTCAGAACAACCCTCTGCGGCACCTGCAAAGGTGTTCTATTACAGGAGATGAAGAAGAATGACAGAAAAGTCTCTGTGGACTTGGGTTAAAGGTAACGCCCCCAAAACGTGGCACTTAGTTCGTGTTGAGAATAGCTTGACAGCAGGAACCCCTGATGTGAATTACTGTAGTCACAGCGGAATGGAGGGGTGGGTGGAGCTCAAACATGCGCCGCATGTGCGCAAGGATGGGGTTCCAGAGTGGGGGCATAAGCTCACCCCGCAGCAAGCGCATTTCTTGGGTAGGCGCAATGCAAATCAGTCGTGCTCTGGTATTTTGTGCCAAGTTAAGCGGGAGCGGTTTTTCATCCCTGCGGCCTATGCAGCGGAGTTTAATTCTTTGACGCTTGAGCAACTTCGTGAGTATGATATATTGCAAGAATGGCTGAAGAATTAGATTTTGATAAGTTTGATGCCCCAGACATTGTAAAGGAACTGGGCAAGGAAGGTGCGCTCACAGCGGATATAGACATCACCAAGCCTACTGGTTTCACGCGACGTGATGCGGCGCAGGTTGCGCAAGCGGCCAGGCAGAATTTCTCGAAGCGCAAGCTGGCAACGGCAGATGCGTTTGACAAGATAGTTGAGAAGTATGGGGATCCACTTGAAGAACTCGCAAAAATTGGGTTTGATAAGGAAAACTCTGTCGACGTGCGCTTGAACGCCTTGAAGGAGTTGACGTCTTATGGGCACAGCAAGCTGAAGACGGTCGAGCATACGGGGGCTAACGGGGAGCCGTTGGAGTTCAAGATGACAGTGGTTCAGCAGATCTTGAATTTAGTGAACGAAGACAAGACAAAAGTAATTGAGCAAGCTGACTGAAAAAGACTTGATGGCGCTTTCTGAAACTGACCTACTGGTTTTGCAGTGGCAGTTGAAGTGGAGAAAGCAAGCGCGCCCTAACCAAATTCCACCATTAGGGGATTGGTCTGTGTGGATGCTGCTTGCGGGGCGGGGGTTTGGTAAGACACGCGTGGGCGCTGAGTGGATTGGTGAACAAGCCCAGACGACACCCAACACGCGGTGGGCCGTGATTGCACCAACGTCATCTGACGTTCGGGACACTTGCTTTGAAGGGGATTCAGGACTTGTCAATGTAATCCCAGAGAAGCTTGTCAAAGCATATAATCGCAGCTTGACGGAAATGGTTTTGGTCAACGGTAGTCGCATAAAGGGGTTTTCATCCCAAGAACCAGAACGCTTACGTGGACCCCAGTTTCATGGTGGCTGGTGT